>JASCZW010003203.1:0-60365 GCA_034211315.2 Aedes japonicus | reverse complement strand
CTGAGGCGAAACAATCTGGTCACGTCTTCATTCGGAAGGGAAGTAAAGCCGATGTTCCCGGCTCATAGTCATGAGTCGTTAGGTAGGAGCCAGGTGGGTGGAGTCGTCTCCCTGGCGTCGGTGATTGTCACCATGTGAGGAAATAGGCCGACGGAAAAAAAATATGGATAACGTAACTGCAAGAGTAGTACAAGATTGCTTTAATGTCATCGGAAACGACCTGCTGGACCTTATTAATGAATCGCTGCAAACTGGGCACGTGCCACAAGTTTGGAAAGAATCTTTAGTTATTCCCATTCAAAAAGTCGCTGGAACGATGAAAGCCGAAGAGTTTCGTCCTATTAACATGTTGCACACTTTAGAGAAAATTTTGGAACTTGTTGTAAAAGGCCAGCTGTTAACGTATTTAAATAGTAATAATTTGATTGCGCCGGAACAATCGGGATATCGCGAAGGTCATTCTTGTGAAACAGCGTTAAATTTAGTTTTAGCAAAATGGAAAGAAAATGTAGAGCGTAAAGATACGATTGTTGCTGTTTTTTTGGATCTGAAACGCGCTTTTAAAACGATTTCTCGGCCCTTGTTGTTAAAATCAATCAAGCGCTTTGGGTTTTCGGGTTCTGCATACAGATGGTTCGAAAGCTATTTGTCTGACAGAACTCAACGGACGGCTTTTAATGATTCCGTGTCGAGCCCTGTGGAGAACAGCCTTGGCGTACCACAAGGGAGTGTATTAGGGCCCATTTTATTCATTCTATATATTAATGACATGCGACGAGTCTTGCGATTTTGTGATATTAATCTTTTGCTGATGATACCGTGTTGTTCATTGCAGCTAAAAGCCTCGAGGAGGCCGTTTCACATTTGAATGCAGATTTACGTTCTCTAAGTAGATGGTTAAAGTACAAACAGTTGAAATTGAACATAAGTAAAACTAAATTCATGGTAATTTCGCGGAATCGAGTTAACGAAGACGTCTCTGTTAAAATTGATGATGTAACAATTTATCGCGTTCGTGAGATTAAATATCCTGGCGTAATTATTGATGATAGATTAAAATTTGACTCTCACATTGACGATGTCATCAAGAAAATAGCCAAGAAGTACGGTATTCTCTGCCGATTAAAAAACAATTTAACTATTGCTAGTAAAATACAATTGTACAAATCTATCATCTCTCCTCACATTGAATTTTGCCCTTCCATTTTGTTTTTAGCTAATCAAACACAAATATCGAGATTACAGCGTTTGCAAAATAAGATAATGCGTTTGATCTTGAGATGTAACAGGTTCACTTCCTCCTCTTTTTTGTTAGATGCCCTACAGTGGCTATCGGTGAAGCAGAGAGTTGTGTATTTGACAATGGTGTTCATTTTTAAAGTAATAAACGGTTTGCTGCCTCGATATTTGTGTAATCGAATTGAAAGAGGAAGTGATATTCATAGATATAACACTAGAAACGCGGATGATGTTAGAACACCATATTTTTTGTACGGAGCTTCACAAAATTCGTTGTTTTTAAAGGTATAAATGTTTTCAATTCGATGCCTATACACATCAAACGTGCAGCAACACTAACAGATTTTAAGAGACAATGTATTTCACACATCAAAGCTGCCTTTTGAACAGCTACTCTGATAAATTTTTACTCTTGACTAATTTTGTATCTTGACGATGTTATTAAAACGGATATTTTTGTATGGTTTATTGTTAAATGTTTTATATTTGTCATGGGGCACAAACAAACTATATTTTTCGCCTCGATGATGATGATGGATTTAAAGTTTTTATTTTGTTATTGTAATTTAAAGTAGTTTTCATTTTTTGTGTAGTCTTCAAAAGTTTGAGCCTCGCGCGCGGTATACAGGTATAGAGGACTTTTTTGAATTTACAAAAAATATTGACCTTTGATGCTTGAGAAGATGCCATGAAAATAGTAGTGGGTTGTCTGGCTGATTGTCGGGGAATTCTTTGTCAGTTCTGTTGTGGTTGAAAGTAAAAGTTTGACTAGGGCCGGTCCAGGATTTTTTCGGTTTGGAAATATTCTCGATTTCCCTTATTGGGGATATCCTTGGTCAGCCCAAAACTAAGGTGGCCATTAGTGTTGAAACCTCACTCGGTAGCGGGCAAGATCGGATATTGGATTGTATTTTGATAATGTCCTTATACAGGATTCTGTGATTTGAATTGTAATAGAAGTTTCTGATCGCTGGGTTTATTTGCGAACATTTGTGGTTGACATCAATAGCTTTTCACAATTATATCGCTGTAAAGCAAATGAACAGTTTTGGAAGAAGTTTATATCTGTAGATACAATCAGTTCGTTTTTGGTTTTGCATAACTGGTTGAATTGTTTTAAATAAATTATCTAATAGATAAATCGTCTAGCTCAAACCTTTGTAGGGGTAAGTGGCGGGACCATCATCATCATCATCATCATAATCCGGAGCTGCCCCATCGAGCTTTCGGGAAAATAAAGAAAATCTGTTATTTAACTGTCCCATGAATACTTTAGAAGTTCAACGAGCTTGGAGATTAAAGGTAATTTTGCCGAAATCCCAACATTTCACAAGTTATATTGTCAAAAAGATCGGCGTTTCTCTAACATTCGTTCAGAAGGTCAAGACAAGGCTGAATTTCATGCATACACTGTTCAAAATTACCCAAACCATGATGAACGGTAGCAAACTGTCCCCAAGATCCATGCTAGGAAACATGGAGATGTTGACAGTTGCCGTGTGATGGAAGACGAAACAGGCTATTTAGCAGGCTATATTTACCTGTAAAAATCGAAGCGAAAACCCATAGTGAAATTTGTGACAATTTCTTTTACCATTTTTGGACAATGAAAAACCTTTTTTTTCCGGATGTAGGTACATGCTTTTAAGAGCATGCTGGTTAGAGACTCATTCGGTGCATTTCGTTTCCAAGGACATGAATCCTCCGAACTGCCCTGAACTACGTCCAATCGAAACTTATTGGGCCATAATGAAGCGAAAACTCGGTAAGCGAAGGAGAAATTACATGTATAGGAATTTTATAAAACTGATGAAACTATGCCTAAAACGGCTCTATGAGTCATTATGGATGGCTTGAAGATACCGTGCTGAGAAATTTATCAAGAAATCTCTTATAATTGATGCAATGTATCCAATGCTTCTGAGCCTAAAAAACGTATAAAACTTGCAAATAAGTTTTATATGCTATAAATAAAACAGATTTTATTATAAATAATCTGTATTGCAAACATTTCGCTAGCCTTTAAGTAACGTTCATTAATAAATAAGTAGAAACAACTAGGCAGTTTGTCCCATCAAACATACGCATTTTTGAACTTTTCAGTTATATAATCATTCAGAACCCAATTCATACCTTCGTCAATTATGTTGCTGTAATTTCTGCGTGCAAAGGACGACAATTAAATAACAGATGATTTCAACGTTAAACACGCATCAAATAAGGAGAAACGATTTGGAATCCTGAACAAAAAATAATAATGAAAACCTTGAATTTAAATGAAATATCCCATTATTTTCTGCCAAATCTAGCATTCCATTCATGAGCATTAGATAACGCAGAAAATTCAATGTTTCTTCTTATATGTATAAATTTAGAACTATTTACATTTTTAATTGCGATGAAACTCGAAGTTCGTAACGTTTTCACAACGCCTCGGTTTTTGACGTAAGACTACGTTTTTTTTTTTCTATACTGGAATACAATTTAAAAAAAAATCGCATTGCGATCGTCACGAAAAGTGGTCAGGTTTTGAGCGTTAACATCTCAGTCATTTCACCAAAGATTTTCAAAAATTTTGCAACAATCGATCGGAAATATTCCTACGCATCAATTCCAATGGATAACAATGCCAATTTCGAACCCATACTGTTAAGAAATGCATAAGTGTTAAGCCTTCTCTTGAAAAGTATATCAACCCTTTTGGCCTAAGGTGTCATATATAACCCCAAAAAGAAAATGGCTGCATAAAATCTCAGACTAAACAAAAGTGTTCTCTGTCTTCGGAAAATTTGTTCAACATCAATTTTTCTGACTGGTAAATATAAAAAACACATGAGTTTAAGGCCTAATTGATGACCTAGAACATCCTGAATATGAAGAAATTCAGGTAGAAAAAATAAATGCCTTACATATGTATAAAGCGTTGTTTAAGAATATGGTATGTATGCAAAAGTCCAAGCCTTCACCCATTTGAGCGTCTGTTCTCCATGTTTGGAACGGTTTAACAGACGCTTCTCCATGTTTGGAGCGGCTGAGTCACCGTCTTGTTAGTGCGTCTAGGACTCTAAATACAAAAGCCGAAAGGGAAGGTCCATTAATTATGTCACGCAGTTAGGGAGGAGCGGAGGTTTGGGAAAACGTGACAATCCATACAAACAAATTTAAAGTTCCACAAAACGTGACGAGGGGGGGGGGGGATTATAAAAAGGCACTTATTGCGTGACATAATTAATCAACGTTCCCAAAGTCCTTGTGGTGCGTGGGACTGTTAAACAGCAGCATCACGATGATCCTCCTGAGAGATAGTGGGGTTGGTTGTGGGTCTTGCGAGTCGACACCATTAAAAAGGGCTTGCAACGAATAATACACAAGTAAGAAATGCGAACCGGAACAATCGGCACTCACGTGCTTCCCGACGAATTGAAGAACCGCAAGTTTGACATCGTAGCGCTGTAAGAGGGGTGCTGGAAAGGATCCATTTCGTTTCCAAGGTGCATACCTTTTTTCGATGGTGCATACCTTTTTTCGATGGTCACTATCTACCAGAGCTGCGGCAATACACACGAGCTGCGAATAGCTTTCATCGTGATGGGTGAGATGCAGAAGCTGGTGATCGGGTGGTGGCCAATCAACCCCCGAACGTGCAGGTTGAGGATCAAGGGCCGGTTCTTCAACATCAGCATCATTAATGTGCATAGCCCTCACCCCGAAAGTACCGATGACGACAGAGATGAATTCTACACGCAGATGGAGCGTGAATACGACCGCTGCCCAAATCATCATCGGGGATTTCAACGGTCAGGTTGGCCAGGAGGGGGAGTTTAAACCGGTGATTGGAAAGTTCAGCGCACATCAGCTGACCAACGAAAACGGCCTTCGACTTATCGACTTCGCCGCTTCAAAAAACATTGGCGTCCGTAGTACCTTCTTCCAGCACAGCCTCCCACATCGGTACACCTGGAGGTCATCGAGTCAAACGGAATCACAAATCGACCACGTTTTGATAGATGGCCGGCACTTCTCAGACATAACTGACATCAGAACCTACCGAGGCGCTAACATTCCCTCGGACCACTACCTAGTGATGCTTAAGATGCGCCCAAAACTCTCCGTAGTGAACAACTTTCGGTACCGGCGCCCGCCACAGTACAATCTCACGCGACTGAAGCAATCTGACGTCGCCGAAAGCTACGCGCAATCGCTTGAAACTGCGCTTCCGGAAGAGGACCAGCTCGACGAAACCCCTCTACAGAACTGTTGGAACACCGTAAAAACAGCTATCAGCAGCGGAGCGGAGAACATCTTAGGTTATGTGGAACGAAGCCGACAGAACACTTGGTTCGGTGATGAATGTCAGCAGGTGTTGAATGAGAAGAACGCAGCGCGGGCACATATGCTGCGTCAAGCTACCCGTCATGGAAGCGGCGACAGCAGACCCAACTCTTGTGGGTGAAAAAGCGCCGCCAGGAGGAGGAGGAGTGTGAGGAACTAGAACAGCTGCACCGCTCACATGAAACGCGAACGTTCTACCAGAAACTCAACGCATCCTGCAGAGGCTTCGTGCTGTGAGCCTAAATGTGTCGGGATAAGGATGAGAGAATCCTGACGGACGATCGTGAGACGACCGAAATGTGTAAGCAGCACTTCGATGAACATCTGAATGGAGTACAGGAAGATTACCAAGACAGCGATGTAAGAGACGTAGTCGATGCAGTAAGTGAAGGAGATGTGCCACCACCGACGATAGGTGAAGTTAAGGATGCCATCAAGCAGCTGAAGAACAACAAATCGGTTGGAAGGGATGGAATCGGAGCAGAACTTTTCAAGATGGGCCCGGACAAGTTGGCAAATTGCCTGCATCGACTGATAGCCAGGATTTGGAATACCGAACAGGTACCGGAGGAGTGGAAGGACGGGGTTATCTGCCCAATCTATAAGACAGGCGACAGGTAAATGCTGGACTGTGAAAACTATCGTGCAATCACTGTCCTTACTGCCACCCATAAAGTATTATCATAAATCATCTTCAAGCGACTGTCGCCACTAGCAAATAGATTTGTGGGATGTTATCAGGCCGGCTTAATCGAAGGACGGTTTACAACAGACCAAACCTTCACTTTGCGGCAGATCCTCCAAAAGTGCCGTGAATATAGAGTCCCAACGCATCATCTATTCATCGACTTCAAAGCCGCATATGATACAATTTTTTTTTTTGCTTTATTTGAGTGGCTTTCAGCCTCCTGGGCTGGTTCGCCAATGATACAATTAACCGATATGAGCGATGGAAGATCATGGACGAGAACAGTTTTCCTGGGAAGCTGACCCGACTTATCAAGGCTAGGATGGATGGAACCCAGTGCTGTGTGAGGAATCGGGTGGATTATTGGGTTCATTCGAATCCCACAGGGGGCTTCGTCAAGGTGATGGTCTCTCTTGCCTCCTGTTCAAAATTGCTCTTGAAGGTGTTATGTGACGAGCGGTGTTTGAATATTGTCGGCAGAACATGTTAGGTGGTGGCAGAGCAGTACACCAGACTAAAACGCGAAGCAGAGAAGATTGGGTTGAAGATTAATACGTCCAAAATTTAGTACATGATGGCAGGAATAACCGAGCACGACAGGACCCGACTGGGCAGCAGTGTAACGATCGACGGCGATGAGTTCGAGGTAGTCGATGAATTTGTCTGCCTCGGCTCACTGGTTACTGCGGACAACGATAACAGCCGTGAGATCCGGAGGCGGATTATCAGTGGAAGTCGTGCCTACTATGGGCTCCACAAGCAACTACGGTCAAACAGACTTACGATGTGCATCCTGTACAAAACGCTAATAAGACCGGTTGTTCTCTACGGGCATGAGACGATGGAGGCGAAGGATGAACCATGAGCTTGCGCAACTCGTCAGCGAACCCAGTATTCATAAGGTGGCAAAAGCTGGAAAGATACGCAGGACATGTTGCGAGTATGCCGGGCAACTATCCTGCAAAAATGGTGCTCGACGGGAATCCGGTTGGTACAAGACGACGTGGGGCTCAACGAGCAAGACGGTCAGACCAGGTGGAGTAAGACCTAGGGGATACAAGGTGCCCAAGGGATTGAAGAAGAGCAGCCATGAATCGGGCATTATGGAGGGATATTGTGTATCAGGCTATGTTATAGTATTGTGACGTTATGCCATGTAAATAAAATCAATAAGAATGCATACGTATTATATTTTTTTTTGATTAACGCTCTACAGTTGTAACAGTAGCTTTTAGGGCTATATACGATTATGATATGTATTCAAACATATTGAATGAACCTTTCCAAAGGTCAACGGTCATTTTTTGATAATTTTGTGATGTTCAAGGTCATCCAAACTGTCCTTCAGTTCAGAACTTAAGACCTACAGTAGCAACTATAGCTTTTTGGGTTGGAAAAAGAAACGCTTTGTATTTAATCATATTCAGTGAATATGTTAGAACATAAACAAACATTACGAGATAAACTGGGATAGTCGGAGTTATTCAAACTGTCCTTGAGTTCAGAACATAAGATCTACAGTTGTAAAAGTAGGTTTTTGGAGTATGCAAAGGAACATTAGATATTTTACAATATTTATTGAATTGAGTAGAAAGTCAACAGACAAAATGAAACAAACTTGGAATATACTAGGTCATTCAAACAGTCCTTTAGTCTAACACATAAGATCTATAGCTGTAATAGTATTTTTTTGTGCTATATAACTGTATAATATAATCTATATAATCTTTTAGAAGGTCTACAGTCAATATTTCACGAATTTCTGATCCACTAGTTCATCCAAATTGTCCTGACTTTTAGAACTTAAGATTTACAATTGTAACAGTCATTTTCAGGCAATACAGGCAATACAATGTTTGTAAACAGATAGAATGAGATATCTTGGGATGTCAAAAGTCACCAAAACTGCCCTTGAGTTCAGAAGTAATGATCTACAGTCGTAACATAAGCTTAATTACCTATGAACGATGACGATATGTATGCCAATACATTGTGAGGTCACCAGTCATTATTAGATTATCTTGGGGTGTTCAAGTTCATAACAACTGACTATAGTTCAGAAGGTAAGATATACAGTAGTAACCGTAGCCTTGTGGGCTGTACGTATCAACGAACACTGTTAAAATATATTTAATGAATGTTCTTAAACGTCCACTGACATCATAGGTAATCTTGTTGGTTTTAGGTCATTCAAAACTTATGGTCTGCAATTATAACAGTAGCTTTATGGGCTATACAAAGTTTAGTTAGTTTGTTTGGCATGAATATCCCAAGATTATCTCGCAATGTCGGTTGGTCTTCAAGGGCATTCAGTGAATATGTTTGAATTTATAAATCATGATATTCTAAAGCGGATAAAGCTACTGTTACAATTGTAGATCATATGTTCTGAACTCCAGAACAGTTTAAACGACCTAGCACATCTCAAAAAAATATATCCTGCAACTTTCAATCATTTCTATGTTATTGAGCACCAATTTAATCAGAACACACCAATTTTTTTCTATAATAACTCTTGGAAAATTTTAATCCTGAAAGAGTTAATTCAAAGAATATTGCATTGAACAATCTGAATGACATACTATTAGTTGTGTAGTCCTGCGTCATCATTCCGAACGATCCCAAATAGGGCTGTACCTTGTAGTTTTCTTTTCTTCAATTGATATGCAATTTGAGACAATTTATTAAACTTTGATGCAGCCACAAATTTGCTGCAATTTTGAAAACTATCTTGAACGGCTCTATGTGATATGAACGGTGAAATTTTCGAATTCTTGACCGCTGACTTGGCAAAATCGCTGAAAGGGGCCAAATCATCTGTGACAAACGTTATAAAAGTGTTCGAGGAACGAACGACAAGAAATAGAAAGCATGATCAGATGTAAACCAAAATCAGGATGCCGTAGTAGAGCAGAATGAAAAGTGACCAGCGATTCCACACGCCATCCTAACCTTTCTATTAAAATTTCTCAATTGCCTGAGTTGAGAGTATAGCTCCATATACTTATCATACAATCTTACTAATGCAAAAATGCTAAAGGCAATGAAAGATTTAATTTAATAACTGTGGAAGAAGTTGAGACAAGCATAAAGCTCGAAATTCTCAGAAAAAAAGAAACAAGCCCCCGAATCGTCAATCCCTACCGAAATCCTACATTCTCAGTTTAGTCTGTCTGGATTTTCAAACTTTGATGCTTATTCAGTCGTTACGCAATGGCTCATGCTGCTCAGGGAATCAGCGCTTGTTCGCACTCTTACACGGCATTTCGATTGGTATGCTTTTTCGTCATGGTGAGGGATCAGTTCTATTCAAAAGCTCCAGAGAAAGCCTAGCGAATCTGATGCCCACGTAAGAGCCTTTATGTTTTCCAACGGCATGGTGAATTCTATCCAAATTTTCCTTCTAAAAATTCCACCCAGTCCAATCTGTGGGTGAATAGCAGCAGCTGCAGCAGGAATGCCAACGTGTGAGCTCCCAGAACATTTTGCATTATTCAACATACATTCCACAACGATGAACTGGCACCCATGGGCTCTCGATGCTAAACGTGAATGTAGGTAGGAACGGTAGGAAATCGCACGCATATATTTAAAGCATTTTTCCAAATTTACTGAGCAAAAATAAATTGGCGGTGAAATTCTTCCAATGATATTTTGTGCGTTGAAATAATTAATTTTTAAGGAGGAAGAAAGTTACATCGATGTATTAAAGCTTAAGTTAGCATTAGTTGGGGAATTTTGGTGTGCGTTGATTTATTGTAATGAATCATCTGTCATAGAACATCCACTCAATCCATGTGTACGTACGATTTTCATCGTTCATGAGTTAACATCCTACGAATACCGTTAGTACCAATTCACAAACTTTGAATACGTTCTCCATTTTCTGGGAGGGCTGAATTCGAATATGTTATGATATGTTTGTTCTGACTCCTTGGCACGTTATGTACGACTTCGTTTTTTTTAAATAAAGTTACTAAACCGATCAGCGACCCAACTATTTTGGAAATTGTAGATCACGTATGACTGACTCAAATCAACTCTCACACTGCATTGTGGGCAAAAATGAGCCAAAAACAGATCTTTTATGGCCGATAGTTTCAGTCCCTTAGGATGAGCATTTTTAGTGTGAAAAATTACGAGAAATCGATTGGAGATGGTTGTCCATTTTGCCCGATTCTCCCCATGATTATACCTCAAACTCATACGTCATTTAGTTTTATACATTGATCTTACCAATATAACCTTCATTTGCCCTGTACTTATTTAAAATTATCCGCAGAATCGAATTAAGATTATACTGCTTCGGTTTGACCTTCGGAAGTGGTCCATTTTACCCGAATTTCCCACATACTTGCGAAAACTTATATAACATACGGTTTTGAGTATTGGACCCATCACTATTATCCCCATTTGCACTGTACTTATATAAATTTATCCGCAGAATCGAATGAGGATGATACTGCTTTGGGTTTGACCTTTGGAAGTGGTCCATTTTACCCGAATTTCCTTCATACTAGCAGAAACATAAATAACATACGGTTTTGAGTATTGGATCCATCACTTTTATCCCTATTTGCACTGTACTTATGTAAAATTGTCCGCAGAATCCAATAAAAAGAATACTGCTTTGGTTTGACCTTTCCATTTTACCCGAATTCCCCTCATACTTGCGAAAACTTATATAACATGTATGTATGTTTTCCTTTATTATCGAGATTTTCAGCCCTGGGCTGATTCATCTCCCGTTATAGTCACTCAAATACCTTTTGGGTATTTTCGTAACTTGTCCGGGGGTGAGATTCGAACTCGTGACTCGGCGTGAGAGGTATGGATGTTAACCACTACGCCGGGGTCGCCCCCATTCTTATATAACATAGTGCACTGGATTAAAGTTTGCAGCCGTATCCATTGTAACTTTTTTGCGACCGCGACACTGAAAAAGTTTATAAGTCGCAGACAAAATAGGCCTATCTGTCAAAACATTAGTTTTTGTTATAGTGGCATTTATAGCAATTTATATGCATCAGAAATAAACAGTACAACGTTAATTCAACAGTTCATCAAAAACCAAATATTCAATATATTTTGTCTAGTCCATTGGATTTGTTGTATGTTTAACACCTTCCATGATTGTTTGTACAGTGTCATCCGCACTGATTTCACGAGTTGTGCCTTAAATTTCATTAATCAATCGCTGTTCTATTCGTTTTTCTCAGATGCCTTTTAATCAAAGCCCAATACATTTCGATCGGTCGAAGCTCTGGCGAATTTGGGTGGATTTCACTCCTACGGGTCAATATTTACATTATTAGCAACGACCAATTCTGAGCCAGCTTTCCATTATGGCAAAATTCCAGGTCAAGCCAAAACAGCACCGAACCGTTATGCTTCCGAATGAATGTGTTAATTGGGACATTTTTCCACGTAAATTTGTCCCTTTATGGTGCCAGTCGTGATGAAAAAGTTGTTGCTAAGTCCGCATCCACGTATTGCCTGTCATTCAAGACGTTTCTTTGGAAACTTTGACAGTTTTTAGCTTAAAATATTCAGCAACATTTGTTCTTTGCACCGATGTATACAAATATAGCTCCGAAATCTGCTTTTAATAAAATTTGCAATTTATGTTTCGTCGTCCATTATCAAGCAGTCGAACTCCTTCAACATAGTATCATATCATTTCTGAGCTCGCGATTTGGTTCTGCGTATCGATACGCTTTAGAGCAACAGCTACCTTGAAGGACTTCAGACCCGCACTTTTCTTCACTTTCTGGACGAACGATGGAGCCATTTTCACCTTGTTGGACAAATCTCATACTGAGATTTGGTTTTGACTTAAATTCTTTTACCACTGCCTTCCTCTCCGCGACTTATCGAGAATCATGGTTGCCTCCGGAATCCACCTCTCGCTATAACACTAAGCGCTACTGAAAAGTTCTTTATCACTGCATAAGGTGTGGCCCACATAGTATTGGAATACATATTTTGGATTCTTACAGCGACCCTAGTGGTCGGATTTGTAAACTATGACATCTTATGTGTTCCTCAACATCAGAAGTTTTTTTTCGCGATGGAGTTCGAACGTATTTCAGAGAAGAAGTTGCTATCAAGTTTTTCCGTTTTGTTTTTTTGCGATTTTTTTCAAAATTGAAAATTGTTGTAAGAAGTAGTTGACCATCTACAAGACATTAATTAGACCGATAGTTCTCTACGGCCACGAAACATGGACATTGCCAGTGGAGTCTTTGAACGGAAGGTGCTGCGTATCATCTACGGTGGAGTGCAGATGGAAGACGGCACGTGGAGGAGGCGAATGAACCACGAATTGCACCAGTTGCTGGGAGAACCTCCCATCGTACATATCGCAAAAATCGATCGATTACGATGGACTGGACATGCCGTAAGAATGTCGGACGACAGCCCTGTGAAAATGGTTCTCGAAAACGAACCGACAGGTACAAGAAGAAGAGGTGCGCAACGAGCAAGGTGGATCGATCAAGTAGAAGGCGACATGCGGACCCTCCGCAGACAGCGAGGCTGGCGAGTGACAGCCATGGACCGAATAGAATGGAGACAACTTCTGTGTACAGCAGAGGCCACGCCGGCCTTAGTCTGATTGGTAAAGTAAGTGTAAGAAGTAGTTTCTAAATTGTGAGTTCGCTTAAATGAAAAGTTTTTGCGATGAAAGAGTTTTTCGTTCACAATAGAGAAGACGTGAAAAGCGGTTTCGTGCTATGTTAATGAGAAGGAAACTTATATTTTTTTGCCGGATTATGCAATAAGGAAAGGAGAAGTCCCGCCCGGATCATTATTGTTTCCCGTTGGCCATATTCGCCAGGTTCCCCGGCTACCTTGCGGTAGTGATGAAATCTTAGGTTTCAGAAGTTCGTGAGAGTAGGAATATTTTCCTGTAACCTAAGTTCCAGGAGTTCAAAAGAAATTTTCTAAGGACTGGCCTGTAGTGTTCGTGTTCATGCACATGCCAGTGTCTGATTTGGCACTGTGTGAGATTCACATGTGCGCCTACCCACTAAAATACACTCTCTTAGTTCACTGATCACCTAGGTTTCCCCTCCCGAGCTACCATGCAGTACCACTTCAGAGGCGTAATGTGCGCCGCATCCAATTTATCCCTAACCCCTTGGCTCTCATCATGCCGAGCCTTTTGACTCCCATTATGCCGAGCCCCTCGGCTTCTGATGTTAATTTGTTACTTTCTCGCCAATCAGCGACCAACATGCGTCATGCTGAGCCCTTTGGCACCTGTTAGTACACTTTTGATTGTTATTTTTTGTATTCTCCCCAACGCGGAAGTAACGATCTTTGATGAAGTTCTCAGAAGCAGATAATTTCTCATCTCCATGCGAAGCGCTAGGAGCGGACAGTAATTTTATTGCTAGAACGCAAAGACATGAAGAGAAAGTGTATTGATAGGTCCGTATAGGCAACGGCAGGCTTTAAAAATGAAAGATACAAGATTGAAAACGAGCGGAAGGCATTTGAACGGTTGTATCCGATCAGGCACATAACCCTTTGTCATACTAACCTATGCAGGATAGGTTAGTAGACTACCTACAATTTTACACATATAACTAAGACACGCTTTACAGAAAAAGATAGAGGTCCGACGGGGCTTCAAATGGTGAGTTGACAACTTGGCAGGAGGGTGCGACCGACCTCCGGTCCTCACAAGTTCCTACCTCACGCCTCCACCAGTCATATGATCACAAAAGACTGCCAGCTGAAACATGGAGACGCTGGTTGGCGTAGCCTGGGCAATGTTGTCAATCTGACAATAGCGAAGTGAGGGGGTGCGACCGGTAAATCATAGCATAATTTCCCATTATCATATCTTTCAGGTCTACCAGGTCATCAGGTATTATACAATAATTTAAAATTTAAAGTTCATTTTTTTTCTCATGTAATACATTGTCTAAATTTTCTGGTTCATGCGGAAGTTTGTCTACAATTGCAACCAAACAGCAGTCGGCACAGATGTAATTTTCAGTTTATATTATAATATCTCTTGACTACATATATTATCATACAGGACATTGTTTTTTCATAACCATTATCAATCTTCTTTATCATCATCAATATCATTTTGATCATTACTGGTGTTTTCAGGATTTATATTTTAACATATTTTTTTTTATAATTTCACCAAATAGGTTATATATACTTTTAATTATTATGTCTTAAACGTCCAATTATCATTATGATTTAGAAGTTTCTAGTGCCTTGAATAAAAGAAGCTGCAACGGAATCTATGGTAGGTTTTTGCACTTATTACCTAATGTATTTTTCAATTCCGGTTTGCAAATGGATCTTTTCCAAATTTGAGCTGTTTGCCATTCGGATTGTGTCTGATGTTACAGTTCAATTTTTGTCAGTACCGTATCATAACTTATCATTATATTTGATGATATTGCTTTATTGATTTTACTTCATAGAAGATTTAATAATAGCTTATTGTTTTTTTACGTCCATTTTTCTTTAACTCCCTGTCAATAAAATCTTCTCTGTTTTCCTTACACAGGAGCAATAATAATTAGGCCAACCAAAACAAATGCGAATTGCTTTAATAGAAATCAACACCAAGCAGCAAATAGTGAACATGGCAACAGTTAATTAAAATGAATAAATGTAATTTTTGTAAAATTTAACAAACTTTTTTACAATACCATAAATCACGATTTTGGGAAATTGCTGCTATCGCTGAAAACGAACGAAAACGAGCTTAAGCGCGAAAACACAGAACTCTCCACATTAACACTTTACAACATTTCTTATATTTCAGGATCCACCGAAAGAGATCAAAAATAATAGATACCGAGTGATTGCAGTCTTTTTCATTTACATAAATATATACAATATTATATAAATATTTCATGGGAATGCGAGGGACCATCAGGGCACCCGATTGAAGCACTCTGGATGGGGAGAGTGGAAATGCCAACTCCCCATTGCTAAAAGTTTGTGAATAGAGGGCGGGCTCTTCTCCCCGCCCATTGTGGCATCCTCATGTTAGATAGCTTGCTCTTTTGACCAATTGTTCAATCATGTTGTTGGAAGGAGATTCTGTATATCCATGTGGATACGTATAAGTGATGTTGCCTATTGATCCACCCAACCCCTTTTTGGCCCTTCATAAAATGGCATGATTAGGATAATCAGTGGTTATTAAAGCTTGATCAAGTCTAACAGCGAGGAGAGCTCACTGCTGTCGGACTTAGTTTCCGTGCTACAATGGGTGGTAGTACATATCATACATCATATCATACAACTAAGACACGCTTTGCGCCCGAGTCATCCAGTGCGCAATCCCACCCGGAAGGAGACATCTTCTTCTCACTATTCCGACCTACCGGTTGGGTGCTGAAGTCACTCCAGCGATTCCGGTGGAGCCTGACGTCCGCTTCACTGGTGCTCCAACGACCCAGACCGGTACTACGACGCGTTCTACTCGGCTAGCCCCAGGTGGTGGTTCTAGCCCACTCCAGACAGTTCCCCAGCGAAAGAATTTCTTACGAAACCGATCGTGCTTCCTTCTCACCACCTACATCGCATGTCGTGATTTTCCCGCCAACACCGCTGTAGTGCTGACATAATCTGTACTACAGTCGTGTTCACCACTTTCCATTTGTCTACGTCACTACACATACGTCCGACCATATTGTCTACGTTGACGTCAGCGCCGACAATGGCTGCCATTTCTCCTGATGGGTGCGCAAACCTTGGGCAACTGAAGATGACGTGTTTCGGTGTTTCTTCTGTGTCCCGACACTCAAGACACATCGGCCAGCTTGCATGGCCGAATCTATGCATGTACTGCTTAAAGCACCCTTGACCACACCAAAATTGCGTCATGTAGAAGTAAACCTCCTCGTGTGCTCTGTTGATCCACATCCCAACATAGGTTGGGAACTAGACGATGGGTCCACGTACCATTCATTGTCCAGTATTGTCCCACTGCTGATGCCACTTGGATAGTGTGTTGGCTCGCACTCTCTTCCGAACTCCTATTGAGACTCGGTCCCTGTAGCACTCGCTATCCAGTAGAAGGCAAATGGAGAGCATCCCGGCTATCACACACACGGCGTCCGACGAGATGGTTCGATACGCACTCGACACGCGCATCGCCATCAACCTGGACGTACGGCTCAGTTAGGCGCGATTTCTTCCAGTCTTCAATGCCACCAACCACACTGGGCATGCGTACCTGATGATTGACGATGACACACTCGCTAGTACTCTCCTCTTGCTACTGCTGATCGCAGAGTTGTTGGGCATGATCCAGGATAGTGCTGAGATCACTGCCGAGGCTTTCTTGCAGACGTAGTCGACATGACTATTGAAGTTCAGTCGATCGTCTAACATGACTTCAAAGTGCCTGACTTCGCGCTTTGAGTCAATGATGTTCTCGTTGACTTTGATTCTTGCATGCTGCACTGTCTTCCGGTTGCTGATAATCACCAACTCGGCTAGCGATAGTTTCTTCCCACGCGTCCAGTGTTCCACCGCATCTATCGCCTCCGAGGCCAGTACTTCGACTTCTTCTCGTGATTCACCGATCACTGGAAGCGCGACGTCATCCACAAAGTCGATGATCTTCACTCCTCTGGGAAGTTTCAGCTTTAATACCTCGTCGTACATGGCATTCCAGAGGATCGAGCCCAAAATATATCCCTGTGGAACGCCTGCAGTTATAGCCAAACTCCTCTTTCTGGCGTCTGTTTCGTAAATCAGTATGCGATTCTGGAAATAACTTTTCAGATTCTGGAACAGATACTCAGGCACCCTCAATCTGTGTAACGAATATGCAGTTGCCGCCCAGCTGGCACTGTTGAAGGATTTTTTTACATCCAGGGTGACCACCGCGCAGTAACGGTTTCCTCTTCTCTGTTGCTTCTGTGTTGTCTCCATAGCATCCACAACCGTTCTGATGGCATCTACAGTAAACTTGCCTTTCCGGAATCCGAACTGCATCTCTGATAGACCGCTTTCACTCTTCGTGTACTTGGTGAGCCTGTTTAGGACAACTCTCTTCAACAATTTGCCAACGGTATAAAATGGGCATATCGGCCTATTCGCTGATTAGAGCTACATTTGGAATTCCGTCTGGCCCTGGAGCTTTATCTGTTGGCTAGTCTTTCGCAACCACGATCAGCTCTTCGTTCGTCACCCTGATTTCTTCGTCATGAACATCCTGGTCGGCGTACGGTGTGGACGCCCAAACCGCCGGCTCATGCATCGGGAACACTGTCTCAATGATAATTTTCATCTTCTCCAGGCACCTATCGGGTGGAACGGCAGGACCTTTTATCTTAGATATGGCTACTAATAATAAATTTATTTATTTATTATTTATTATTATCACCGTCTGCGACAACAAGATCGTTCAGACTGTACCTATTCTTACTTATCATATGTAACTAAACAATTCGTATAATTCGGTTTTTAAAAATACTCCTGGACATATTAAAATCAAACTCGTCAGAAATGTCATTGAATGACCGAATACAAGCGTCAAGAGGGTTGTTGTAACCGTAATTGGTTCGGTGATACGGAACAGCAAGCAAGTTGGAGTTCCGAAAGCGTCGTGGAGGAATGTTCAGCGGTACCTGCTCAAGAAGCGCAGGACAGTCTATGCCACCGTTAATGACGTCGAATATGAATAAACGCTGCATTTTCACGCGTCTGGCAGACAGCAATTCCAAGCCTATCAATTGGCATCGCTCGGGATAGGGGGGGAGATTGTTTGGATCGTTCCAGTGAAGTAGCCTCAATGAAAATCTCACGAACTTTTTCTATACCCGTGCAATTGAAAGAATATGCGCTACGTAGTACGGAGACCAAACCGGGGAAGCATATTCTAGGATGCTACGCACCAGCGTGCAGTACAGTGTTTTCAAAGCATGTACGTCAGTGAATTCGGAAGCATGTCGACGAATGAACCCAAGAACAGAAAATGCTTTGGAAGTCGTAATCCCAACATGTTCATTGAACCTTAGCTTCTCATCAATGGTTACGCCCAGATCGCAGATAGAAGTAACACGCTCCAGTGTTTCATTGTCCATACTGTACTGGTGATGCACGGGATTACTAGAGCGAGTAAAGGATATGATCTTGCATTTCTTACTGTTGACGCGCATGCCATTATCGCCACACCAGATCAATATGGTGTTGATGTCCGTCTGTAGAATGGTGCAATCAGCCGGGGACAGTATAGCGCGAAAAAATTTCAGGTCGTCTGCAAACGAAAGCTTAAACGAGGAGAGAAGCAGACACAGATCGTTCACAAAAATGTTGAATATCAGTGGACCAAGGACACTGCCCTGAGGTACACCGGACGTCATGCAGAATAAACTGGATCGTGCTGAGTTAACCGTTACATGCGAGGTTCGGTCAGATAGATACGAAAATATCCACTGCGTTATCCAATTCGGAAAGCCCATGTGCTTTAGTTTATCGATGACTAGGCTGTGCGGCACGGTGTCGAATGCTTTTGCAAAATCAACATACACCGCGTCAATTTGCTTTCTCTTTTCTATTTCCCGTGACAGCGTGGTAATGTAGCACATCAAATTTGTTGTTGTTGAGCGGTGTTTCATGAATCCATGCTGGCTATCGGAAATTAACGGTGAAGCAACAGTATACAGCACCTTGTGCATCAGCTTCTCAAATACTTTGCTTAAGCAGCATAGTATAGAAACACCACGATAATTTGACACTTGGTTGACGTTGCCGGACTTGTGAATGGGAACGATAGAGGCAGTTTTCCAAACCTCCGGAAATGTTCCTTCACGTAGCGATCGGTTGAACAAACTCGCAACAGGTGCTGATAGTTCCGTTGAGCAGTTTTTCAAAAACACTGGTGGAATGCCGTCTGTCCCGGATCCTTTCTTAGCGTCGAGGTCTTCGATGGCTTGCGAGATTTCGTTTGGGGAAAATTAGATGATGGGAAGGTTGATGGAATGCGAGGGAATATGTGTGAAGCAGTCTTGACGTTGTACAGACGACACTTTGCTGAACACACTCTCGAAGAATATGGCGAAGAGATTAGCGGCTTCCGAATTTGAGCTAGCATGAGCATCGTTGTAGCTGACGTTGCAAGGAATTCGGGAAGATGATTTCTGTTTCTTCACAAAATCCCAGAAACGCGATGGGTTCTGTTTGACACTGGCCTGGATTCTCGATACGTAATTCTCGTATGTGGTTAGCATTACTGACCTGTACGATGATTCAACATTACGTAGGATGATTCGGTCACTCTCGGACTTTGTGAGAAAGAAGCGATGTCGTGCTTTCCTTAGCATGTTTCTGAGATGGCGTAGCTCGGAGGTCCACCACGGTTGGTTAAACGTTGATTTAAATGATTGCCTTTTTCGAGGCACAAAATCATTGCAGACTTCATAAAGTTTGTCATAAAAGGCTGACAGTGAATCGTCAATTGTTCCGATCTGCAAGATGGTATTCCAATCCGTATCGGCAGATGCTGTTTTCAGCTGGCTGTAATCACACGTGTTGAAATCAAATATAAAATTGTCGAAATTATCATCTATCGTAACAAAATTATTGTGGGTTACGTCAAACAGTAAAACAAAAGGCATGTGATGGTTGTCGATCTGTAACAGTGGAGTGGGGGGTTCGACCAGATCCAGATATTCCGGTAAACTTACGAATGCAAGATCAAGTAATCTTCCATTGGTGTTCAACAAACTGTTAACTTGCCGTAAGCCCGCAGCGAACACGGTTTCGATGAGGGATTGTTCTTGCTCAGAAACAACGTTCGACGGAATATAACCGTTAACCTCGTCATCCGATTGCCATCGCAAGTTCAGGAGGTTGAAGTCACCCAATGACAAAACTATATCGGTTTTGCTAGCGCTGTTTGTGAGATGCTAATATAAAGCACTATGGCACTTAATATACACTGTAATATAGATGGCATATCAAAGTCTTGTGATGCAACTATGCCTTTCTTGCAATATACTCATACAATTGCTGTCTCAATGAATAAACAGTTGTTTTTCTTCCGTATTCCGAATTCCAAACGATTTGTACCGTCCTGTGCTTCAGAACAATGTAAACCGCAGAAATAAGCTTTCAAATTCTCTTTTCATGGTTCTTGATGAATTTTAAATTTGATTCAGAGACTTATGATATTCCTTCACTCTCAGTCAAATAAACTTAAGAATTTCATAAGGTTCAACTTATGAACGATGCTTTGAAATTTCATAAGCCTGACTTTTGAATGGATTTTGTTTTACACGACGTTGTTCTTGTACGCTTTCAAGCTTTCCTGTTTACAAGTGTTGATATATCCTAGTGGTCAAGTCACTGGACCCAAAACCTCAACGTTCAAGGTTTGAATACAGAATGCTCATTTTTTTCCAGCATCACTATATTTCATAAGAAAAATTAATGAAATTCATAATGATTTGTTATGGCAAATAATAATAATGCAATCTCATGACTATCGAAAGTTTATTTCGCCTAGTGCACGTATAGCATGGGGTATGTGTCCCTTGACTCAGCCTATTATGCAACCAGCGATCACATTTTTCATTATAATTCATAAAGTTTCTAAGCTGTAAGCGAAATTTAACTAGTTATACACTTGCAAAGATAAGTTTGATAAGACATTTGGTAGCATGTATCACTAAAAGTTACACAACTATTTTTATAATGCCATAAACTTTCGAGGGATGTGGATTTAATGTCGGTCTATAGGCACCAAATTGGGTCTATTCGTGGATGCAACTTCGTCCCATTAGATGGATTTATTACAAAATGCAGTCTTTGTAGGGTTTTTTTTTTTCTAATTTTAAGAATTAAGACATTGCTAGCTGTACTGGATTTACTTAATACAACATTTCAGAACACAAACTAAAGTTAAACTGCCTCGAAACACTTAAATGATGTTCATATATGATTTATCAGCCATTCAATAATGAAAACATTATAATTCACTATACAATGATTTTGTCTCTTCGATTTCTGTTTAGATGAGCCACTTGAATATAAACAACCGCAAATTCAGGCATTTCCACTTGAAATTTTACCAATAACAACCTTTTTACTACGTTATTGATACAACAGGCCAGAGTTGGGAACATACAAAAAAATATGTACCCAACATTGGGTCTACGATTTTCTTGTAAAATCATTGGAATTTTAGCTATTTTAGCTGACTAGTAAGTTTGTAACGTGAAACTATTTGGTGCACATCCAGACTGCATTATACTTGCTTTATCGATTCAATTAAGCCAAATTTAGATCACTCGAAATCGTGTAGATCATCGGTTCAGCATAACCAGTGAAATCATGATGCCCCACAAGTTCAAGAAACCGAAAATTACGCGGAAGTGAACAATTATAAGATGATTAATATCGTCTCAATTGCTTCGGATTACATATATCATGCTAATAGCAACATGATTTTGTTGATCATCGCTAAATTAATGACACATTTTGTACATAGGCCGAATGAAGGAGCTAGGCTAACATTACATCCCATTACCCTATATTGTGTGGGAACCACTTTATTGCATATTGAAGACTAGTAGCCATGGATTCGTTTCCACGTGTCATACAGAGACACATATTTTACAAACAAACAGAGAATTCTACAACTGCCAAATAGAACTAGTGCCATTTGAACGAGACGCATGCGCTGCAAATACCAATTTTCATACTGAAGTCAACATTGAACGCACTCTTTGCATGTATACTTATGCAGGCCATTGAATCTCACTCATCGCGTGATACTCTCTTACATTTACTACAAGATATTCAAACCGTTAATAAATGTTATTGAAAGAACAATGTAGATACGCACCGTACAGGCTTAATGAATCTCTTGGGATGATTAATTTAGGAATTTATAATTTGAATATTCTCCGAATCCGAAAAGTCCGCAGTCCGAAATGCAAATCAAAATACGTAATTAAAACATTATTATTATGTTCCTGATTTTATTAATCAACGCGTAAAGAAGATCATTACGCTGCTGGGCCATCAGGCCGAATTTGTCACTTGGCCGAAAACAACTGTTCATTAAGCTAAATTATGAGAAGTGGATGATTGAAGCATTTTATTAAATCTCTTGGGCATTAAACTATAAAACTTTATAGGAGATTTAACCATTGCTTTCAATCGAAAGCAGTTCTTTTTCGTTTCGGTCCTGTACTGTCAAAGAAAGATCGAAGTATTTCTTGACGTTTTAAGGACCGCAAAGCAATGGGCTTCTTTCTTCTTTTAATAATTTAATTTTCAAACCTTTGAATATACCAGTATGTCTTTTGGAAAATTTAATTTAATATATCTTGAAACCATTCCGGTCATGAAACTAAAGAACTTTCATGGGTGATTTCGTTTTCTTTCTAGTTGTTTTATTTTTCAATTTTAAATCTCGTTAACAATTAACTTTTGAAATGAAAACTTGACCGGTAATTTGATCTTTTGTAGTGCACCCCGTATCCTTTGTTGAACGAGAAATAAAGAAGTATTCGATGTTGCTCAGTTGTCATTGTTTGGTCTTTTGGCAATTGATTGAGTTTTATTGAAAGTTCCGCTATTTAAACTCTTTGAAGAGTGAGAGGCGGTTTTCTTAATCAGTCAAGACAGGATTCATTGCAAAGAAAACAAACAATGACTCCGATACTAACCATGCACCAGAACCTTGGACTAGTCCAAAACAATTTAAACTAAAGAACATCAAATCAAAAATAGGAATTCACATAAATTATGTTTTCCTTCTTCTAAGTTCATCGTCGGTGGCCCAATCCGGTAAACTAGATTTTTTTTACAGTTTTTTATTTTGAATGGCTAATTATGCATGGAACGCGGTTTATCTTAATCGATTTTGTCCAATCCGGGTTAAAAACCGTGCTTATTCTTAAATCCTCTTTTGCAATGAAAAACGCTTAGAAGATTTTGTGAACAGTGGAATGGATACTTTCACTTTTAAAAAAAAAAACACTATTTCAAAAAAACTTTTTTGAGCGTGTTAGTAGAACGATTGTGATTGGGAAACTAGGAGAATTTAAAATTAATACTTCATTTGATCATTTTTTAAAAATAAAAACATTGAAACGCTTTTTTCAAACTTTCGCTACTAAACGCGAGTGAATTCCTTGTAATTCCACTACGAGCTTATTTTTTGACAGATAGGCCTATTTCGTCTGCTACTTACAGACTTCTTCAGTGTCGAGTGCTCGATTTGAAGGGAACATCACAGTAGGTCTAGTATTTATAGTAGGTTTGTTGGTACCGCGGTGAGGTAGGGGTGGGTAGAGAAGTACTTGAATGTGTTTATTATTGTTTGTTTGTTACCTAAAATATTGTTTGATACCAACAAGGTTATTCATTATTAATTCGTTTGAAGTTAGTCAAATTGGTGTTGTGTTGTGTAGTGAGTCGTTTTATGAAGGTATAAATTCAAACAGCCACGAATATTTGTTTCCTTGATCCTTGCTAAGCAATTTTTTAGAATTTTGTTTGTGGATTACTATGCTTTACGCTACATTTAGTTTCCAGAGGTTTGTGGTATGTCTTAAGATTTGTTTGTTAATTAAGTTTAAAAAATGTTCTTTGTTGAATATATGTTCAGCTACTTTTGATTTGAAATGGTGTATGATCCATTTGTCAGTGTCTTTGTTTGCTTTAGTGACTTCTGCAATATGCTCTTTGAATCGAATATTGAGATTTCGTTTAGTTTGTCCAATGTAAATTTTGCCGCAATGGTCACAAGTTATTTTGTATGCCCCGGATTTGTTTAGACTGTTAATGGGGTCTTTAGCAGACCCTAGGAGGGTTTTAAGTTGATTATTTTTACTAGTATAAACTATTTCAAAACCGAAGTTCCGTAGGATTAGTCGTAATTGTGTAGTGTGGTTATCGTATGTCATTGCTATTCTTTTAAGTTGGGGTTGTGTATCTGTTAATGAGGTGAGTGATTGTTTGTATTGTTTTTGTGTTTTTTTGTTGATTACGTCTTGTATTAGTTTTCGGGAGTAACCATTCAAGTGTGCTGTGTCAAAAATGTAGTCGAGTTCTTTAGTTATGCCGTTTGGACTTAGTGGTAATGTTTGTATTCTGTGTGTCATATGGTTAAATGATGCTATTTTGTGTTGGTATGAGTGGTTAGAGGTATGTGGTATTGTACGTTGTGTGTTTGTTGGTTTTCTGTAAATTTCAAATGTGAGTTTGGATTGTTATTTCACTACGAGCAAGTCCAAAAATGGTAATCTATTGTCTTTTATAATTTCATAAGTGAATTCTATGTTTTTATGTGCGTTGTTAAAGGTGTTTAGGGTGAGATGAAAGAGATCTTTCTTTAAAATACAAAACACATCATCAACGTATCTACACCAAACGGTAGGTAGTTGATCTTGCAATTGTTTTTCCAAATTTGCCATGAAGATTTCGCTCAGAAAAGGGGAAAGGGGGTTACCCAGAGCGGCGCCTTTTAATTGTTTGAAATGTTCGTTTCTTAAGGAAAAATAATTTTCTTCCATACAAACTTGTGTAAGTTTTATGTATGATCATACTTTTTTCCTCCATGCCATGTCGTCATTTTGAAAAAATAATCAATTTTCTAACAAATTTAATGTATCTTTTACTGGAATTCAAGGGAAGAGGGAATTGACGTCAAAAGATACTAAAATTTCATATTCTTGTATGTCCGTGTTATGGACGAGCTCTGTGAAATGTTGTAAGTTTTTAATTGATCTAATGGGGATTTGTTTGGGCATGTTTTGAAATTCCTTAACTAACCATTTTGCTATTTTGTGCGTGGGCGATCCTATCGCTGAAATAATTTCACGCATTTCATTGCCCAGTTTATGAATTTTTGGAAGACCTTTGATCGTAGGTAACGAAGGATTTGACTCTCTAAGATTGTTAATTTCATTTTCAAATGATAATTTGAATTCTTTGAGCGTTTTCTCCACGAGTCTAACCATTCCCGGAAGGGGATCTGATCGCTGTTTTCTGTAGGGGCCATTATTTAATTTTTCCATCATGATGTTTTCGTAGTCCTTTTTATCTATTATTACTGTACAATTTCCTTTAACTGATCTCATATAGTAGACCGGTTTTTGTTTTAATTCCTGGAGTATGTTGTGTTCTTGTGTGTTTTGTTTGTTTTTTGTCGTGTTTGTGTTTTTTGAGGATATTATTGTTTCTGTTCTGATTTCTTGTATTTGTGATGTGTGTAAGTTGTTAGTGTTGATTGCTGTCTTTATGTCGATAATGGTTCGTGTATTGTCAGGATTTGAATCTATTGCGTAATTGAGATGGATGAATTTGAAAATTGAAAGATACAAGTTTGAAAACGAACGGAGGGCATTGGGTAGTATGGTAAAGGGTTATGTGCCTGATTCGGATACTACCGTTCAATGCCCTCCGCTCGTTGCCTGCCGTTGCCCTAAAGGGCGATACGGTCAAAATTTGGTCAATATCAACTTGACGTATTTCTTTCAATTTTGCATTTAAAAAACCTGAACACCCCTCATTTTGAAGGTGTGTGTGTGTAGAATGTTGCTCCTATTTTGATTTTGGAATTCACTCTTCAGTTGTCAAAATGCCGTCCAAGCAAGAAGAGCAGCGTATCAAAATTTTGCTCGCGCATCGCGAAAATCCGAGCTACTCGCACGCAAAGTTGACAAAATCGCTAAAAGTTGCCAAATCAACCGTTACAAATGTAATTAAAGTGTTTGGGGAACGTTTGTCGACAGCCAGGAAGTCTGGATCGGGGGGAAATCGAAAACCGGAAGCCGCTGAGACGACAAAGAGAGTTGCCGGTAGTTTCAAGCGAAACCCTAACCTATCTCTCCGAGATGCCGCAAATAAGCTGGGTGTATCGTCTACAACCGTGCATCGAGCCAAAAAACGAGCCGGACTATCGACTTACAAGAAGGTAGTGACTCCAAATCGCGATGATAAACAAAATACGACGGCCAAAGCGCGATCCCGGAGGCTGTACACGACGATGCTGACGAAGTTTGACTGCGTGGTAATGGACGACGAAACCTACGTCAAAGCCGACTACAAGCAGCTTCCGGGACAGGAGTTTTATACGGCAAAAGGAAGGGGAAAGGTAGCAGATATTTTCAAGCACACGAAACTGTCAAAGTTCGCAAAGAAATATCTGGTTTGGCAAGCCATCTGTACCTGTGGCTTGAAAAGCAGCATTTTCATAGCTTCCGGGACTGTCAACCAAGAAATTTACGTGAAAGAGTGTTTGAATAAACGTCTGCTGCCTTTCCTGAAGAAACACGGTTGTTCCGTACTGTTTTGGCCGGATTTGGCATCTTGCCATTACGGCAAAAAGGCCATGGAGTGGTACGCCGCCAACAACGTGCAGGTGGTTCCCAAGGACAAGAACCCTCCCAACACGCCAGAGCTCCGCCCAATTGAGAAATACTGGGCTATTGTCAAGCGGAACCTATAGAAGACCAAAAAAACTGCTAAGGACGAGCAGCAGTTCAAGGCAAACTGGCTTTCTGCGGCGAAGAAGCTGGACAAGGTGGCTGTACAAAATCTGATGGCAGGGGTCAAGCGTAAGGCCCGGCAATTCGGATTTGGAAAAGCGGAAGCCTAACTGAATATTTTTCCTGAATTTTATACTAATTGAACTTGAAAAAGAAATTTAATTTGATTTTTTAAATAAACGATTTCACCGATTTACCCTTTATACGGAACTTTCAATACACTTTCTCTTCATGTCTATTTGTTCTAGCAATGAATTACCGTCCACTCCTAGCGCTTCGCATGGAGATGAGAAAATATCCCAAGTAGCACACAAAACATCTTTTATATTCAACACCTAGTTTTAATGTTTCATTTCAGTAAATCTTCAGTAACAAAAAGCATATTTTGCTACAGCAGAGTTTATTTCACGTATGCGATATACTAGGTATTTCATTGGTGTTGCTCAAATGGTTTGCCAAGACAATTCAAAACAAACATTGGAGTTAGTCGAGACCTGTTTGCCTTTGTAAACTTGCAGTTAAGTAAACTTAATCATGACGTTGCATACTTAATATTTTCCAGTGTATGTGATGTTTATTATGAAGAAATTTTGACCTCCAGTGCAACATAACAAATTATATACAAACTTGTTCCAATGAAGCGTTTTGATACTTAAGATCTCCCAAAACACGTTTTTTGAGCCACATGCGCAACTTAATGAGAATCCATTAATTCATACTGGTGGGGACCAGTATTTGCACCATTCACCGTCGTTCTCTCCGAGATCTATAAGTTATAGATGACGAGAAGAGCAAATGTGTGAAATAGGCGGTGCATGCTAAAAATAAACCCAACAGCGGGAGATAATTTCTCACCCGTGTTAGGCAGTATTAGGAGAGGGACAAATCGCTAGAACTAGAAACAACCAATAGGTAGTATAAGAGCCCGATCGGTTGCATAACCTTTTGTCAGTCAAGGGGATTTCCCCCCTTGCCTATCCTGCATGGGGTAGTATGACAAAGGGTTATGTGCCTGATCGTATACTACCGTTCAAATGCCCTCCGCTCGTTTACAAACTTACATCTATTCAATTTCATCAAAGCCTGCCGTTCCCATACGGATCTTATCAATACACTCACTTTCTCTTCATGTCTATTTGTTCTAGCAATAAAATTACTGTCCGCTCCTAGGCTTCGCATGGAGATGAGAAATTATCTGCTTCTGCTAACTTCATCAAAGATCGTTACTTCCGCGCTGGGGAGAATACAAAAAATAACAATCAAAAGTGCAGTGAAGTTATGTTGTCTGAAAAGTTGAGCAAATCTAAAAGTGGAAGTTAAATTTATTGCTTGCTTCGGATTAAATCGATCATCCTGATAGCATTCTGTTCGCTGCAACATCGAAAGTTTCAATACCGAACAATTTTATTGAAATTCCATCTTAAATTACCTTTAACATTGCAGAACGGCTTCACCGGTCAAAGCCAGCATTTGACGAAATCTGATCTCGATAATCTAATCCATTCAAACCATGCTAACACGCTTAAAGCGATTATCAATTAGTAATCAACTATGCACCGTAGCGGCTTCGGACGACCGGGTAGTCCAGCAACGAGCCATACTTTTCCACTGGATGAGGTGTCAAATTTGCGTTTGTGACATCGACGGGCCTTCCTCATCGTCTGAATGGGTCGGTTCTCGGGTATATACCAACTAACCTACCAACCATGCACACGTGGGAGAAATTGTGGGGTGTTTGAGGCTCATTTATTATTCACCAGTCAGTAATTGTAAAACCATGACAGTTCCTCCCAGTGGAATGCTAATATTTGCGTTTGGCTCGTAGAAACAGTTTTTCCCGAAGGGAGGTCGAATGCACCATCGTCACGCGTGGATCAATTGTTGATCCGGAAATGCACTCATATTCCCATTTATCCTCAGAGGAGCGGATGCACGATGATTTTTCAGCGACAGAAAGTGTGGAAGCAAGGCAGACGGGAGCTAGGGAGGGAGGCGCAAAACTGGATACAAACATCTACGCCACCAACCTACAGTTGTGGGCAGTTGTGTATTTATATTTTTCCATATTAATAAATCATCGCTCCCCCCTCATCGATGTTGCCAGGATATTGGAAAACAAAGTGCTACTAAAGGGTGATACGGTCAAAATATGGTCAAGGGAAAACGCGTGTAAATCGGTGAAATCGTTTATTTAAAAAATCTAATTAAATTTCTTTTTCAAGTTCAATTAGTATAAAATTCGGGAAAAATATTCAGTTAGGCTTCCGCTTTTCCAAATCCGAATTGCCGGGCCTTACGCTTGACCCCTGCCATCAGATTTTGTACAGCCGCCTTGTCCACCTTCTTCGCCGCAGAAAGCCAGTTTGCCTTGAACTGCTGCTCGTCCTTAGCAGTTTTTTTGGTCTTCTTTAGGTTCCGCTTGACAATAGCCCAGTATTTCTCAATTGGGCGGAGCTCTGGCGTGTTGGGAGGGATCTTGTCCTTGGGAACCACCTGCACGTTGTTGGCGGCGTACCACTCCATGGCCTTTTTACCGTAACGGCAAGATGCCAAATCCGGCCAAAACAGTACGGAACAACCGTGTTTCTTCAGGAAAGGCAGCAGACGTTTATTCAAACACTCTTTCACGTAAATTTCTTGGTTGACAGTCCCGGAAGCTATGAAAATGCTGCTTTTCAAGCCACAGGTACAGATGGCTTGCCAAACCAGATATTTCTTTGCGAACTTTGACAGTTTCGTGTGCTTGAAAATATCTGCTACCTTTCCCCTTCCTTTTGCCGTATAAAACTCCTGTCCCGGAAGCTGCTTGTAGTCGGCTTTGACGTAGGTTTCGTCGTCCATTACCACGCAGTCAAACTTCGTCAGCATCGTCGTGTACAGCCTCCGGGATCGCGCTTTGGCCGTCGTATTTTGTTTATCATCGCGATTTGGAGTCACTACCTTCTTGTAAGTCGATAGTCCGGATCGTTTTTTGGCTCGGTGCACGGTTGTAGACGATACACCCAACTTATTTGCGGCATCTCGGAGAGATAGGTTAGGGTTTCGCTTGAAACTACCGGCAACTCTCTTTGTCGTCTCAGCGGCTTCCGGTTTTCGATTTCCCCCCGATCCAGACTTCCTGGCTGTCGACAAACGTTCCCCAAACACTTTAATTACATTTGTAACGGTTGATTTGGCAACTTTTAGCGATTTTGCCAACTTTGCGTGCGAGTAGCTCGGATTTTCGCGATGCGCGAGCAAAATTTTGATACGCTGCTCTTCTTGCTTGGACGGCATTTTGACAACTGAAGAGTGAATTCCAAAATCAAAATAGGAGCAACATTCTACACACACACCTTCAAAATGAGGGGTGTTCAGGTTTTTTAAATGCAAAATTGAAAGAAATACGTCAAGTTGATGTTGACCAAATTTTGACCGTATCGCCCTTTCTGCACCTCGATGGAAGAGAGAGAATTGTGGATTGAAGTAGTGAGTAGTGGTGTTTCACGAATGTGCGTTGGAAACCACAGATGATGGCACTTGGTTCCACACAGATGTGGCTTTACACAATTGATATGAAAGTACACTATGAGGGCGGTTGAAAGCATAAATTTTACACACTTATCATAATTTTCAACAATGTGGCAGTCATCGTCATTATGAACAAATTCCTTGTCAATGATAGTACAACAGACCATCTTCATTCATGGTTACAATCCATATTTTTGTAACTGTATTGTCCAATTTTATGGATCAATGATTTCATTGATTTACTTGCACCCGTTTCCGAAAAATTTGTTTAATTTTTTTTTATAATCAACATTAAAATTATAATCAATACATCAATATATAATTGCAAACTGGTATCATCGAGTTTCATTCGAGAAATGCACATATGAAATTCATGTAGATTGGTCACTCTATGCTAATAAGGCTTGATCCGTTTAATAAAGAGTGTATGGAAAAGTTGTTAGCAACATTGATTTTAAATTGAAAGAGTGTTAAAAATAACATGTATTGACTTTAGTTTTCGATTTATTGGAGAAAAATAACCTTTTGTTGCATTTCACTGTTTATATTAATAAACATGTTAGTTTCTGTAAAACTTTGAACTTTGGACTTGAAATTTTTCATTAAATATTGCACAGTTGCGTTTTTTTATTTCCGTGGAGGATACTGTCCATTTTTTCTGAAACTCTTGCATGTTCTTAGGCACTGTTCCCTCCTTTTGAAACGGCCGCATGATGATCGTCCAATACCATTCAATTGGCCGAAGAGCCGGACAGTTTGGCAGATTAATGTCCTTTTCCACAAATTCTACATGATTGATTGCCAACCACTAAAGAACCGACTAGGCATAGTGGGCAGAAGCCAAATCTGGCCATGCTTCCTGCTGTTCTGTTCTGCAGCAATCTCTGCTACAAACATTCTTTCTTGTACATCTTGGCGTTAATTGTACTCTTGTATGTATGTATGTATGTTTGCAAGGTAGCCACCATCCATTCTACGACCTTGTCATGTATGCAGCTGCACTTAATAGCAAGATCAAATTAAGTTACCGGGTTGCATTCACAGTAACGCTGTATGAAGGGCCAAAAACGGTGGGCGGACCCGTAAGCAGATCATAATCGAATCGGTAGGATAAGAAAATGCTACTGCTCGTTCCCTCCTAGACGCCGGTTGTCATATCACTCCATTGTCCAGTTCCAGCTTGAATGATACCCTGATGCTCCCTCCCTTCCCAATATATATTCAATGTCATGTAGTAATATATAAAATATAGTGAATATTAAACTGATAAAAAATATAGTGAATGATTATAATAATGAAATTAAATATAGTAAGTAAATGTAAGAATGATAGTAAACATTTGTAAACCTGAAAGTTAAGACAATATAGTAGCTATGAGTAAAAAAATTGATTCAAACATATTTTACAATACTTGGAATATCCATGGATGATATGAAATTATATAGCATATGAAGAATAGTAAGCCAAAAATTTCGAAGTGCTGTTCCGTTTCCTTGAATCACAAAAACTTTTTGTAGTGAGTCTCACAGGAACTATAGCAATTTTTATCAAATGAATTTAATGCAATAGTATCATATCATTTAATAACATAACATAAAATGAAAATCTGACGTTATAATGTAAAATAAAGATACGAGCAAGCCAGTAAACTATAGTAGAATATATAACCGTAGCTTAGCTGGTGATCGAAAGACTTCCGCTGTTGCAGCTTCGATAAAATTAATATCTATTAAGAATTTGTTTTCACAGTTATAGTAAAATAACATAATAAGCGTAAGTATAATATATATCTGTTATCCACTGGTTTGTAACTGAAAAAAAGATTAGATATGTTTTAATATCCTAATAGTCTTGAAAAAGCTGAAAACAGCAAACAATAAGGAGAAATAAATTTTATATAAACACTAGCTGATCCCGGTGCGAGCGTTGGTACGCCTGCAACTAAATGAATGAACATTACATAGAACTGACGCTTTTTTTAATGAGTTTTTTTTTTGAGTAATAAGGAGTTCAAACTTCTATCAGAACATTCTTCTTACCCAGACAATACACAGTTTGTGGCTTAGTTACGTGGATAATTCTCAGGATTGGTTGAAATTTGTGTTTGAATTCACCATAGAAACATTTCTTGCATTCAAAAAACCCCGCATACCATTTTTGATTCCATTTGCTTGATTAGTTCTCAAGCTATGCAGAAATTTGTGTTTCATTTGTATGCGAGCCGGAAGGGGGAAGCGGTCTCAAACAATCATAAGAACCTTCCCCAGCCCCAAAAATACCTGCATACATATTATCACTCCGATCGGTCAGACAGACAGTCAGACAGAAATCCATTTTAATATAAATAAAAATCCTGTTTCCAATAACCCCTACATGCCAAATTTGATTTTATTTGCTTTATTAGTTCTCGAGTTATGCAGAAAATTGCATTTCATTTCTATGGGACCCCCCTCATTAAGAGGGCAGAGTGGTCTTAAACCACCATAGGAATATGTCTCTCCTTTAAAAAATTCCACATGCCAAATTTGATTCCATTTGCTTTATTAGATCTCGAGTTATGCAGAAATTTGTGTTTCATTTGTTTGAGAGCTCCTCCTTCCCCCCTCCTTCAGAAGGCGGAAGAGTCTCAACGATCATAAAAACATTTCTCTCCTTCAAAAACCTCCATATGCCAAATTTGGTTCCATTTGCTGGATTAGTTCTCGAGTTATGCAAACATTTGTGTTTCATTTATATGAGAGATCCCTCCCTTCACTTTAAGAAGACGGAGGGGTCTCAAATCATCATAGAAACATTTCTATCCTTCAAAAACCTCCATATGCCAAATTTGGTTCCATTTTCTTGATTAGTTCTCGAGTTATGCATAAATTTGTGTTTCATTTGTATAAGAGCTCCCCCCCCCCCCTTCAGAAAAGGGAGGGGTCTCAAATTAGCATTGAAACAGTATTCATCTAAAAAAAACCTCCACATGCCAGATTTGGTTCAATTTGCTTGATTAGTTCTCGAGTTCTACAGAATATTGTATTTCATTTGTATAGGAGCCCCCCCCTTTCAGGGCGAAGAGGAATCTGAAACCATCATAGAAACCTTTCTTGCCTTTATAACCTCACCCATGCTAAATTTGGTTTCTTTTGCTTGGGGTCTCAAACCACCGTAGAAACATTTCTTGCCTACAAAACCTCCACATGCCATATTTTGTTCCATTTGTTTGATTAGTTCTTGAGTTATGCAGAAAATAGTTTTTCATTTGCATGGGAGCCTCCCTTTCTAAAGGCGGGAGGGGTGTCGAACTATAATAAGATCCTTTCCCGGACCCAAAAACCCCTGCATACAAATTTGCATAGCGGTAGGGATAGTTCTCATGTTTGGTTTAAATTTGTTTAAATTTAAATTTCGCATGTATGGTAGCCCCCCTTTTCAGAGTGAGGAGAGGTCTTAAATTACCACAAAAATATTTCTTGCCTTCAAAAACTCACCCATACCAATTTTGGTTCCATTTGCTTGATTAGTTCTCGAGTTATGCAGGAATTTGTTTTTCATTTGCAGGGATCCCACCCTTTCTAGAAGGGGGAGGGCTCTCGAACTATCATAAAATGCTTTCCCGGACCCAAAAACCACTGAATACAAATTTGCAAAGCAGTAGGTATAGTTCTCATGTTTGGTTGAAATTTGTTTCATTTGTATGAGAGCCCCCCTTTTTAGAGCTTTGAACCACCATAAAAACATTTCATGCCTTAAAGAACTCGTCCATTCCAAATTTGATTCCATTTGCTTGATTATTTCTCGAGTTATGCAGAAATTTGGGTTCCATGTGTTTTAAAGCACCCCCTCCCCCCTGCCTCCTCATATGACGGAAGAGTCTCAAATCACCATAGAAACATTTCCCTCCTTCAAAAACTTCCACATGCCAAATTTGGTTCCATTTCTCTTATTAGTTCTCGAGTTATGAAACGATTTGCGTTTCATTTGAAAAGGTACCCCCCCCCCCCTTTCTGAAAGGAGAGGGGTCTCAAATCAACATAGAACAATTTTTTGTCTTCAAAAACCAACACATACTAAATTTGGTTCCATTTGCTTGATTAGTTCTCGAGTCATTCAGAATAGTGTACATCATTTGTATCGGAGCTCCCCCCCCCCCCCCCTTTGGATGGGAAGGGGTCTCAAACCAACATAGAAACATTTTTTGTCTTCAAAAACCACCACATGCTAAATTTCGTTCCGTTTGCTTGATTAGTTCTCGAGTTATGCAGAATATTGTTTTATTTGTATGGGAGCCCCCTTTTTTATCACTGGGAGGGTTCTCAAGCTACCATAAAAACCTTTTTTGCCTTCAAAAACTCACACATGCTAAATTTGGTTTCTTTTGCTTGATTAGTTCTCGAGTTGTGTAGAAATTTGTGTTTCATTTGTATGGGAGCCCCCCTTTCCAGTGAAGGGAGGGGTCTCAAACCATCATAAGATTATTCATCGGCCCCAAAAATCTTTGCATACAAAATTTCACGCCGATCGGTCCTTCCGCTCGCGAGTTAAATCGTGACAAAAGAAACCCCAACTCATTTTTATTATATAGATGAATAATGCCAAAAACGTAGATTAAGTAAAACCAGACAAAAAAAAGTCCGATAACTCTTATTGGTCTGGATTTATAAATGATAATGGGAAACAGGAAAGCAATGATTATAAATTATATAGTTTTGGTGAATAAGGGAAATGCTTGTTTGAATAGAATTTGTCATTCATAATGCTTCCTACTTTTTTCATTGAAAATGGCATAGAATATAGATAAAATATCAAAGGGTTGTTATAGTATAAAATGATAATACCAATTTTAATTGTACTCACATATTAACAGATTATGATCCTGCTGCAATTGTAGACGGGCCCGCTCATGCACTACTGACCTTAGATAAATTATCATAACCGCCGAAAAAACAAAATATATTTAACATTATTTAAAAATACTTAGCAGTTCCTTGGATGACCTGAAAATACAAAGAATAGTATATCTACAATATCGATGTGCTGCTGCTATAGTGGAAAACTAATTGATGTGATATAACCACAATGGAACTGACTCTTAGCTTCGGGTCCTGGAATCCCTACTGAGCCTTGCGGCACGTCAATCCGGCCAGTTCAGCGCAAGGGATCTTGGCGTTAATTGTACTCTTTGTGAAAAAAAAACGAAGACCGCAAATAGGTACAAATCGCTTGCCAGGTCTGCACATTTTATCAGAAATTTTCCAACGCCACCGTGGAGTCAGCGTCATATGGGTCCTGGTCGACCGATGGCGTAAAATAACGTTTGCTCTAAAAAAAGGGACTTTTTCGGAAGGTGACAAAAAAGCTAAGACAGATAATTGCTTTTCATAAATTTACCAGGGATGATAATTATTTAGCTTTCTTGCCAAAAAACATTCTACGCCCTTCAGAGTGGCCTTCCGCTAATTAATCGGAACATTCGCCGTGGCGGACAAAAACATGTGCGTAGGCATGTTTTTGAGTTCTTTCTTCGTTTTATTTATCAATTCCTTCTTCTTCTTGAAGTAGATCTTGCGCTTCAGGTTGGCCCAGAAATTCTCGATGCGACGCAGCTGGGGGAGGTTGGGCGGGTTCACCGACTTGGGTACTACATCGATATTCAGCGGCTCAATTTCCTCTAACGACCGCTTCGAGTGGTGGGCCAACGCCAGATCCGGCCAGAACACCGTGTCTTCGCCCTTATGATATTTCTTGATGAACGACGCAACTTCCGGCAGGCATTTTGTACATTAAACTTCACCGTTCACGGCCAGTCCGGGGCGAAAGAAGAGCGGCTTTGACATCCCCGTTCTCACTGATTGCCAGCCACAGCAGCACCTTCTTGGGGAACTTGGTGAGTGAAATGAACTTTACCTCGGGGCTCACTTCCTTCGAGGGGAAAGTAAAATACGAAGTGCCCTGCCATCCAGGGTGAGATAGGTCTCGTCGTCCATCATCACCGCTACGTCGTGATTCACCGGGAAAATCGAGTTGACCATCGTATTCAGCCGCTGCCGCTGAGTAAGATGGTCATTGCCTGCCGCTCTGAAACCAGTGGACGCGACTTCTGCTTCCTGACATGTATGTTCATGTTCGCCAGGTACTTTTTCACTTTTTGGCCTCCCGGCCAAGCGCACTTAGTGATGTAGCCACTTTTATTTATGTATTCATTCAGCAGCATTTTCGGCCGATAGTTCATTTATATGAGTGGGCTCAATACAATAAGTTAAAGATTGTCAGGGAAATGGTTTGGCTGCCGAAATTTACAGATTTGATTGCAATGGTTAGGCAATGCGTGACAGTACGAATGTTGAAAGAGTGGCGGTAAATAAGGAGCATACGACCTCGATATTCACAAGACCACACACCAATTACAAACTTGACACATCTTATTATGAGCAACTGGATATTACAGATCAATATTTTGCAGGGATCAAAATTCTCACTCAGCTGGCTGAAACCCATGCTCTCTCTCAAGCAGCTTGTCGATGAGTAGCGAACCGTTCACATTTTCATCTCTCCTTTTTCGCCGATAATTCATTATCCTTTCTCTTGCATATGCGAAAGTATCTCTCTCCAAAATTCAACGAAAATATATTCTCATGTCACATTTTTCACTGAAAACCTGCTACCTAGATCGTAGACGAGTAAAAACCGAAAATAAGGCCAAGCCGGTGCACACTGGTACCGCCATGGATCATCATTATCGAATTATAAAGCTTGCTTCAGATTGAAAAATTTGCCTGTATTTCAGTTATTTATTATTGAATTCAAGATCTTTTTTCATACAAATGTAGCGTTTTCTTCATACTTTTAAGAAAAAATACGGATAAAATTATTCGTCACGGTTTCGAAGGAATTCTCGAATTTTTCTGTAACACGGCTCATTAGGCGGCGCACACCTTCTTCGTCCATCGTTTTAGCGATCTTATTCCACCAGGTCTTCATCTGATTGATGTCTTTGACAACCTTTCCCTTTGCCTTGAGTCTCCTCTCAATGATTGCCCAGTATTTCTCAATAAGGCGGAACTGGGGGCAGTTGGGTGGGTTAAGGTTTTTCGGAACAACCTGGACCCCTTTCTCTGCATACCATTCTTGAACGACTTTGCTGAAATGACAGCTTGCCAAATCTGGCCAAAACATTACGGGATGGTCGTGGGATCGAATGAACGGCAAAATTCGTTTTTGGAGACACTCTTTTTGGTATAGTTCCGACGTCATTGTCTTATTTGTAACTTTCGTTTTTTTGCCATAGCTGCAAATGCCCTGCCAAATCATGAATTTTCGGCAAAAACAAATTTAAATTTGGCTGGAACATCCTCCCGAGCCGTTGCCAAATAAAATTTTTGAGCTGGGATTTGCCCGAAGTCAGCCTTGACATAGGTTTCATCGTCCATCAGAAGACACCCGTCGAACTTGGTCAGCACCTGGTCGTATAGCTTCCGAGCACGGATTTCGGCCACACTATTCTGTTTTATGGTCCGATTTGGCTGTTTGCTAGCTCGATACGACTTGATTCCTTCCCGGAGTCAAGTTCTCCTTACGGTACTATGGGCAGCACCGAATTTTCTGGCCAAATCACGGTCCGACAGATTGGGATTCCTCTTAATCGTCTTCAAAATCTTACCACGCAGTTTCCGGTCGACAGTTTCGCTTCCGACGATTGGCTTGAGGCTTCCGAATCGTCGTCAATGTTTCCTTATACCGTTTGATAACGCGCCATACGGTATTTCTGGGCAATTTCAGCTGTTTAGCTAGCCTAGATGCAGACCACAATGGATTTTCCAAATAACTGTGCGCAATTTTTTCCCTTCTTTCGGCTTCCATTTTGATTGTTTACAAAGTACAGTCGATTTGCGGAATGTCAAAAAATAAATACATACGTGAAGCTGACAAAATTCCCGAGACGTGGGCGCCAAGAACTTTCAAATCCGTTCACCAGGAACACCACAATATGAGCAAAAGTTTGTTCCAATTCTAAATGAAGCAAGCCTTAATGTCAGAATAAAACAAGCATGAAGGCGGGTGCACTTTCATGTGTCAAAAAGTAAGTGAAAAATAATTATTGGCCTCTAGGATTCACTGAAAAAGAAACGATTTATCAGCTACTCATGCTCTCCGAAAATTATAAATCGCACTTGCTTCTCTTGCGAAAACTGCTGTGAGCGTATAATAGTCTCTCGCTTCTCACATTCTCATCTGTTTCTCCAAGCGGGTGAAAAAGGACGTTTCTCTTCTCAAGTAGGCGAAAATTTCAGTCTCTGATATTTTGGGCAGCCCTATGTTTGCACCTTTAAACTGAAGAAATGATCCATTAAAAATTGAATTTCATTCCATAAAAAACGTATTCATGACCCATTAAACTCTGGTCAATATCCATAATAAAATGGATATGATCCATAACATTTATCAATGTGATCCGTAATTTATATAAAATTTAGCAATAAAATGTCACAAAAGTACCGTTATATATCTAGGGTATGATCAATAGAATTGTACGGATTACCCATAAACATATAGCAAATGTTCCGTAAAAGGTTCAATATCATTCCTTAAAGTTGTAAAATTGATCCTTAGAATGTAAAGTTTGTGAACATAAATATATACACATGATCAATAAATTATAGATCCAATCGTCAATGATCCATGATAGTTTTGGAAAATTAACCACAAGCTTCTTAATATAGGAAATACACTTTGGGCATTTAAAATACTATGTAGGATCCATAAATTGTGCAATTCCTCCTACTTGAAATTAAACAATGAACAGGTGACAGGATTAGTTAGTAATGTTTGTTGTTGTTATTAAAAGTAAGCAAACATTATTAGAAAACGAAACCGATTCTTCGACTGCTCAATTGTTTGATACATCGTAGGATGAATAAAGGAACAATGAGATTTATATGGGGACAGTTACTCTACATGACAAATTTAAGGCTTGATCAAACTGTTATTTAAGTTTTTTTATAAAATTATGCCGGGCAAACGCGTGCGGTCCAACTCGCTATCGCTCGTCGGACCTAACTACAAAAAACATCCTTTTTTTCGTTTGCATTATACCGGGCAAATGCTTGAATCAGTCGTTAACTTGAAGACGATATCGGAAACTTCGACCGCTTTCTACTTCCTTAGTTCTTCAATCCTCAACTGCTCAGCAGGCAACATTGATATTTCTAGCACTTGGAGTACAGCATAACAAATCGTGGCTACTATGTCACATTGTACAATATAGTGTGTCTAACTGAGGAGCTGTTTGATTTTTTTTCTTCTGAAAACCAATGTTTGAAAAAATTGTAGTTGAGAAAATTTTCTATTAGAATAATTTGCTACGGATTATTTATATGAGTTTACAGATTATTATTCCTTGTTTTATGGATGATAGACAATTTATTTACGGAACATTTTCAATAATTTATGAATCATGTGCACGTATTTCAGTGCACAAATGTTACATTCTGTGGATCAATTTTATAACTTTAAGGAATGATATTGAACCTTTTATGGAACATTCGCTATATGTTTATGGGTAATCCATACAATTTTATTGATCATACCCTAGATATACAACGGTACATTTTTGACATTTTATTGCTAAATTTTGTATAAATTATGGATCACATTGATAAATATTATGGATCATATCCATTTTATTATGGATATTGACTAGAGTTTTATGGGTCATGAATGCGTTTTTTGTGGAACGATTTTAAGTTTTTAATGTATCATTTATTAGTTTTTATATGCAAAAGTATGTTTGCCGATATTTTGATATCTACGCTTCAGAGTTATACATACGAGAAACAACAACGTTGCTCTTTACGGTTTACGATTCAAGAGGTTACACGCAGAAAAAAAGATGGTAGTTGAATTTAACAAAAATGTTTGTTATCTGAGGATTAACAAACATTTTTGTTGAATTCTACCCAATATGTTTGTTGATTCTACAGTTATGATAGTTACAGATACATCTTAATATGTTAGCCCTATCAACAATTGTTTTGGTTGGAAAAACAATTTTATTTGTCGACTCAATCATGTGCTTTGTTGAAATGACGATGCCATGTCAGTTGTTTTAACAAACATGTTTGTTAATCTGATAGAAATGTTCAGCTTGTGTTTTGAGTGTTTTTTATTTTCATTTTTTATATTCCAAAGTTGTTTTTTAATAAATAGGGAAGCGGAACTTATGCTCACCATATTACATATATTCATCACATTCTGCAGCCATCCAACTTCAAACGTAAAAAGAGGTTTAATTTCTCCAATAAATGGACGCAGTTACCAAGAATATATATAATCCTGGCAAATAAAATTAGGTCTTGAATATAATTAAAAGCTACAAAAACGTTTACGAGACTTAAATTTCCGTACTAATTTCCGTAAATAACCGTACTAGGGAATATACTCGAGCCAGACTCCAAGTTTTCTCTTTAATTGCACTATATCCTTACACATTTTCGATGCGTAATTGCACAAACCATAAAAATCACACTTTACTTATTACACTAGCCACACGAGAATCTACGAATACGTGATAAAAAACGAAAAAACTATGGGATTAGTTTTCACAATAATTTAAATAAGCTTGCACCATAATCGCTTGATGTTGCCAAACTATTTTATTATGACTCTTATTCGAAGGAAATGGGTTTGGCAGTACTTCAATATCACCTTTTTTGTGAGAGTGCTACAAATCACCCAAAGATGAACTGTTTCTATTTTTCCATAGATTAGATAAATAATAACACACTTCTATTTGTAGATTTTTTCAAAATTTACCGAGAAATAAAATTGCACATTTAATAATATTGTTCCATCTCTGTTGAATTTGGCGGCACTGCTCACATACTGTATAGCATACACATCAATGCTAGTGTGCGTGTTCAATCATTCATAGAGCATTCTATGCCCAACGTAATGGTGAGTCTCATTGTCAATATTCTCATGGAAGAATAACAAAAAAAAAACCCTTTCATTTTGTCTTGGTTATATGCATGCTACCCAACACACGTGAAGTGCTGTAAAATGATCTACTTCAGTTTTGGGTGTAGAAGTGGAGAGCGTTAAGTTATGTTTTTATGTTTTTACCCTTCTTACATCATTAGAAGGGTATTAAGATCGCTTGAAAACTCGACTTTTTATCTGAGGCCCATAGGGCCGAGTGTCATATACCATTCGACTCAGCTCGACGAACTGAGCACATGTCTGTGTGTATGTATGTGTGTGTGTATTTGTGTGTGTGTGTGTGTGTGTGTGTGTGTATGTGTGTGTGCGTTACAAATAATGTCACATCGGTTTCTCAGCCATCTGTGAACCGATTTCAGTTCTGTTGACGGCAAATGGAAGTTACAACAATCCCATAGAACGCTATTGATTTTTTTTTCATTCGGACATTTCGTTACGAAGATATGAACGAAACAGAGCTTGAAGGCCTATTATAATAGTAATCAAACAGTTTAGTCTCCGATTACATACTGAGCTATTTGTGTACCGATTTCAGTTTTGTTGACGCCAAATTAAAGCTATAAAATCTTCAAATAACTGGTCATTATGATTGGATAATCCTTCATGGAGATATGACCAAAACAATACCTGAGAGCACATAATTGTGAGATGAAACTATACTTGTTGCAGTGCAAAACCAAACAAGACCAATCGCACCAATCGATGCCGCTTGCATTCTATTGTGTCACATCGGGTGCTTTGTATAGCACATACAGCGGACTAGCCACACTATGCGACTGTATAGAATTAGAGCAGCATCGATTGGCTCGAGTCGTCTGGTTTTGAACTACAACGAGTATATTCGAAAATTATTCTCCATTTACTATAACCAATTTTCAACGAAAATGTACTTATTAAGCTTATTGAATCCATATCGATAATCAAAATTGCACTTAGGATTGTCTAATAATTCATTTTATGGACTGATTTTATGAAATTTCTAATATTTATGTAATTACCCCTTTTATATAACTAACATAAACAGGTCATTAAGGACTATTTATGGTAATATTTTAATCCTATCGCTGAAAAATACTCTCAGGATTGACAAATAGTTCATTTTATAAACTGAATGTATGGCATGTTGAATATTTCTGAATCTTCTTTGAATTTCTGATGAATATATGTATCCAGTACAATATTACCCACATTTGAATTCGGGTGAAGTGTAAGAAGGGTTCAGTCTCACCATCGGTGGATTAATGCGGGTTTTTCTTGATTAAAATCAGTACGATTGACATATGTACACAGATGGGATTAATGTTTTTCGTGATATTATTAATATAGATACATAGTAGTGGCAACTTTTTTGCATTAAATTGGAAGAAAATTATCAGAATCGAATGTTTTGTGTGTTGCTATACGATTCACGGTAAGTGAACGAAATAAATTGTGAATAACTTGTGTAGTCAGTGTTCGGTATTCAGTGCATATTCACCGATTTACACTGGAGGTCCGCTAATTGAGCTCAAGCTAGCTTCCACTTCCCTATTAAGTTTTATTCATCAATCATAATAAACATTCAAATTCAACCTGGCAAATTACATAGCTACAGCGCCACTGGTTAAATCCATGGATAAATTGATTTCGGTCAATTTAGTATGGTACAGGTATCAGCTCCTCTACTCCTTTACGTTTGATAATACGAAGCGTTGGCAACGTGTATTGATGTACTGAAAAACAAAACAAAAATACATATTACCGTTTTCATGAAAATGCGAATAATACTTACTGAAGAATTCTCGTGCGAACTCTAAGGAGATGCCAAATTGCTTATGTAAGTTAGCCAAAACTAGTTTGTCAGGATCCAGCTGCTGAAATTTCTTTTCAAGAAATTCTTCGAATAGTGATTTCGTATTGATTTGCTCTGATTCAACCATTCTTTACATTGAAATATCACTTAAGTACACATTGTTTTCAACATTTTGTTGATTCAACTAAGCAAATTTCCTTGCGAGTAGAACTTAACTTTGATTAAATGATTTCTTTGTTTGTTGGATCAGTTGTTCCACACGTTATGAATCATTATTCGTGATGAACTGTTAAAGAGTGTCCACATTAAAAATTGCATCACTTTCAATAAGCTGTAACATTTCGCACTTTGGATTTATTTCAACGAAATTTTAGGTAAAATTACCACAGCGTGTATTGTTTACACTGTGTGAGTTTCATTGTGAAATGTGTCGTAGTTTCGAAAATGGAGTCGAAGGAACAGCAAGTGCCCGAGAACATTTTGCACACGCTCCCTAACAACCCACTTCTTTCACACCGAGCCATCGGAAAGATGTTGAAAATTTACCAGTCTACAGTGTCTCGTGTCATAAAACGTTTCAGGGAACGTTTAACTGTCGATCGGAAGAATGTGAGTGCTAGAAAAAGTGTTCCGTACTGTGTGAAGGATCACAAATGAGTGGTCGTTGCCTTTAATCGCAAATCCAACTGTTCCGTTCAGGATGTCGCGAAAAAGCTGCACTTGACCAAAAGATAGGTGCAGAAAACCAAGAAACGAGCCGAGCTCCGTTCATTCAATGTTCAGAAAACTCCAAACCGCAATGAAAAACAGAATAGGACAGCTGAAACACGTGCGCGTAAGCACAAATGTTGACGAAAACACACTGCTGCATCATGGACTATGAAACACACGTATAAGCGGACTTTAAACAAATTCCATGCAACCAGTATGTGACTGCGAAAGACAAGTTCGACGTTCCAGAGTCTCTCAGAAAACAGCAAGACAAAGTTCCCCAAGAAATTCATGATTTGGCAGGGGATTTGTTCGTGTGGTAAACGGAGCAAGCCTTACGTGACAATTGTAAATGGTCAAGTATACATGAATGAATGCCAGAAAAAATGACTGCTTCCGTTTCTCAAAACACACAAAGTTCCTACAATTGTTTGACTGGACCTAGCCTCTTGTCACTACTCCAAGGATGTTCAATTTCGTGCCGAAGGATCTTAATCCCCCAAACTCTCCAGAGTTGCAGGCCAATTGAAAAGTATTGGGCTATAATAAAGCACAAACTTTGTAAGCATCCTAAAGTTGTCACTACAGAACAGGAAATATTGAAGTCATGGTTGAAAGCGGAAAAAATGTCGGTTCAAGCGTTGTACAAAATCTTATGCGTGGTATGAAGAAGAAAGTACGGGCTTTTTGCATTTGATGAAGAAATACAGTGAAATAAAAATACCTCAACTAAGATTATCCTTTTTTTTGTATTCCCTGAATATTTCATGACTATCGGTTGAGAGACTTGCTACTGAAGACGAGTTTAAAGTGATGCAATTCAACTGTGGACACCCTTTAAAAGGTTTGTTTCTGCCAGGTCTGTCGTTCCAACAAATGAAATATTTTCGAGTACCCAATCTTACCAAATACACCCAAAATAGTATGCCGATTGTTGAGCCTTGCAATTTCAATATTAATGTTTCAAAGTCAGAGAACCTTTCTTTCATCGATTTCATGACAAAGAAAAATAACATCTGTTTACCTTTCTTTGCAAAGAAATACGGCTGGAATACATAACATTAATGCATGAGCAGCACATGATTGCCTCCATGTCATCGAATGCAACCTGCTGAAAATGTGCCAATAATCCTTAGTTATTCCCTTTAAAAAAAATCGCTGCACCCAAAAATTTAAATAGTGGCAAAAAATGCAATTGCAAAATATGCAAAACAAAATTTGAAATCATATCTTGAGAAATCCGCATGATTCAGAAAAGGCACTTCCGCCCATCTTGATCCACAAAGCGTTTTATGATATAAACGAAGCGATGTAAGTGTGTGTGAGAGACATATGCTTAATTGCTGTACCGCTGAGTGCCTCGATTATTGAAGCAACTGTAGGGCTTTCATTCCATTTATTTCAACTTTTTAATGGTTACCATCTCGAGCCATGACACTGGCGGCCACGGTTCACATATCCCGGTTACGAGGCGAGATCGCCGTTTCAAATTCTCCAATCTCATATTCAACAACTAATACACCGTACAACCTTACGCACGCATTGAATTTTTCAAAGCGAATTGATGTGTTGCTTTGTTGCCCAAAACCAATGTTGCATTTTTTCTCCAAGTAGCGATCCATTACGAGTAACGGAACAAAAGCATGCGGAATTGCATAACAATCTTGCTTTTCTAGTTTGGGTGTAGGACAAATTAAGCTGAAGAATCAACATCAACATGTTGCGCACGTATGAGAAAATTTTAGAACTTGTTTTAAAAGGTCAGCTATTTAAATTCATTACTTATTTAAATGGAAATAATTTGATCGCTCCTGAACAATCGGGATATCGTGAGGGTCGTCCTTGCGAAATAGCGTTAAATTTAGTGTTTGAAAAATGAATGAAAGCGCAGACGTAGTGCTTTTTTTTCTTTGAAGAACAGCCTTGACGTACTTGACGTACGTACAAGGGAGTGTATTAGGGCCAATTTTATTCATTTTATACATTAACAACAAGGGATGAAGAAAAATAAAAGTTTCATGTTATTTTTTTGCAAAATCAAGTTTCAAAAACTTGTACGTCTCTGTACAAATTGACCAAACAGAAACATCGAGATCACAGCGTTTGCAAAAAAGATAATGCGTATGATTTTAAGATGTCAATGGTTCACTTCCTCCGAAATATCACCGTTTGCACATGCGGTTAAAATTTCCTCCAGCGATTCAGGGTTGAAGCCTCGTGAGATAAATTGTATACAATTTTACTGCCTTTTAATTTAAGGTATTGTATATAGATGATTCAAAAACGAAGCAAAGTGAAAATAAATGTGATGAATTCTTAAAAGATAGCATTTCGCCTCCGGGAAAATACTGAACCTGCGCTTCATCCCAATCGGAGCAAGGTCCAATAAAACATGCAAATGTGCGAAACGCAATTGGTAAATCATTATTATTCCATTTTAATTAACAATCAATAATCAATGCCACAGAGGTTTGCGTGTGTGCAAACATTATGCGTTCCGTTTGCACAACTGTTCGAATGCCAGCGAGTGCTAGAGACATGCCTCATATCCACCACTCCATATCAAATCGCTTCTACACTGGAAGAGTCGCCGGCCTTCGCATTCAGGCGGTTTATATCTGACCTTAGCTTTCCCTGTCTCAGCCAGTAGTTTTGTGCAGTGGAGGTCAACTTGTCGAAGAATGTGTTCTACTGGGACGCAGCACGCACGGTCGCAGGAGTGAAATTGGGTGAATTATGCAAGCATAAGCACCGGACCGAGCTTGAATAGGTTCCGTATAAAACGCTTGGAATAATCAGCATATTTGTAGTGCGTATCTGCAACCGAAATAGTTGGCCGCTACCAGCCCCCTCCCGTCCGATGATGCACCTATGCTGCATGGCTCTATTATCCTGCCGTAATCCACAAGCTCACAAGCCCAGTCATTCATGTGCCTCTCGGAAAGCGATGCGGTCATCACAAAATGCTTACGGAACATAATTTATTTATCATTTCACCGCTACGAAATGTTCTGCATATACCTATAGTGAATAAACGTGCGTGGAATTTAATGTTTGGGATGATCTCTTTTCAGAGGAAAATGTTCTCGTTTGTTTTGCAGAAGATCATTGGATTTAAATTATTGGCGAAATATTGAAGCAGGATATTTGTTTACAGTTTCTACAAAACTTATGTGACCACAAATTCCTTAGGCACAGAATTTGCATACCACGTACACATCTCTGTATTGGTTGGAATTGAAGCTCCTCCCAGAAGCTGAGATCATAGGCTGGTTTATTTTAATGTGTTTACGATGTTCAGAATAGGCTTCACAAAGCCATTTTACATGAGCAGATGAACGATTATGAACACAAATTCACGAAATCGGTAGTTGGGTTTTCAATTTTCAGCTGTCACCATGAATATCAAGGGCTAAAAATGCTTGCATATAATGATAACATATAAATCGAAGAAATGCAGACACTGCCGGTAAGTTGGAGATTCGTTAAACACCGTGTCCAATATATTCTCATACACTTTTTCCTTGCTACTCAACATGCTTCACGTATGTGTTGGTGAGCGCCCGGGCGTTATTTTCAGAAATTTGAAAAATCTCGGAGTAAAGCGGGACCATCCGAAGGTACCGTGACACCTGCTCGTTGGATGACCGGAAGAGATCCGGTCGTACTCGTACGGTGCGGACTGCACGAGTTGTTAAAGTGGTCAGGGAACGGATAAGATGAAAATCACAGTGCTCTGTACGTAAAATGGCCACAGATCGGAATGTTTCGAGGTCGTCAATGCAAAATATACTGCAAAATGACCTCGGATTCCAAGCTTTAAAGAAACGTAAGGTTCACGGAGTTTCGGAACCTTCCAAGCAGAAACGACTCGAAAGAGCAAGTCTGCATTTGTCGCGGCACGGTGGGGAAGAATTCATCTGTTCCGACGAAAAGTTATTCGTCTTGCAACAATCCCACAATGTCCAGAACGACAGATTATGGGCTCTCTCTTCGAGAACTGTTTCAGAGAGTGATGGGAATATTCCATGGTTCCAAAGTGCTGCGTCAGTGATGGTACGGGGAGGAATTTGCAAGCGAGGCAAATAACCACTGGTGAAAGTTTTCAAGCCATATGTACAAGAGGTGCTTGGAGATGATCACTATGTCTTTCAGCAGGACAGAGCGCCATCGCATACTGCAAATCTCGTTCAGGGCTGATGCCGAGAAAATTTAACCGACTTTTTGGACAAGAATGAATGGCCTCCCAGTTCACCAGATCCGAATCCCTTGGATTATTTCGTATGTTCCTACATGCTGGCGAAGGTAAACGACCACAGGGCGTCTAATAAGGAGTGTATCGAAAATAAGCTATCCACAAACTTTCTTTCAAAATATGTTGAAAACCGATATTTTATTCGTACAAAAAACTGATCCTTTATTGTACGAGGTTAAACTTGAACATAATGAAGACCAGATGAAATTTAAGTTATTCCTTCACGAATTTTCAAACTTTGGATCGAATGCTCTTCATCAAGTTCCGGACAAGTGTTGCATCGCATTTTTTGGACGCTTGAGCCCAAATTTTTTTGAACTCCTGCATGTTCCCAGCTGCCTTACCAGTCTTCTTGAAGACCCTCTTCACAATTGCCCAGTAACGTTCGATGGGTCGAAGCAAAGGACAATTTGGTGGATTGATATTTGTCTCAATGATAGATTTCATACCTTTTCCGCAAGCCAATTGAGAGTGGTTTTGGCATAGTGAGCCGACGCTAAATCCAGCCAAAACAGTGGAGGTGAACTATGCTTCTTATATGAAGGCAACCATCTCTTCTGAAGACACTCAGATCGATAGATTTTCGCATTCATAGTTCCGGTAGTGTAAAAAATGGTTGACTTCAAACCACAGGAACATATTGCTTGCCATACCAGTACCTTTCGACCGAATTTCTCCACTTGAATCGACCTGTGCGCATCGCTCACATCCTCCCCAACGACGGCAGTAAAGTATTGTCGACCTGGAAGGATTTTTGAGTCCTCCTTTACATAGGTCTCTTCGTCCATCAAAACGCATGCATCCGGACGCTGCAAAAGACGCGAATACAATTTCCGGGCCCTTGTTGCTGCTTCTGTTCGCTTCTTCTGTTCTGCACTTTGTTTCGAGATTTTCTGCTTCTTGTAGGTCTTCAGGTGGTTTCGCCTCTTGATACGCTGGATCATTCCGACACTCGTTCCTGCTTTTTTGGTCAAATCACGTATTGACATTGATTTGTTCTTCATGATTAGAGATACCACCTTCTGCTCCAGTTTCAGGTTGGAAGAACCGGGTTTTCTGCCTCTTCCTGGTAGCTCATCCAAAGAATAGGGTCCCCCATACTTATTAATGATGGTTTCAACACTCGCATGATGAATTCCAAACCGTTTCGCCAATTTTCGCATAGTAATACCCTTCTCACTTAGCCATGTGTCCAGAACTCTAATTTTCACTTCCTTTTCAATACGCGACATTTTGAAAACGCAGAATTTGAACCGCACAAACAAGTAAACAAAAGAAAGATGACAGTCAAACGCACAGCATGCAGTGTTCAGAGCATAAAAAACCATCACAAATACATGCGTACAACGATAATGTATGTGGATAGCTTATATTCGATACACTCCTTGTGAACCAATTCAAAACCGTAATCAAACGAATTTAGGACGAAATGCCGATGGCCGCCTTTGACGACTTCGAAAAACGTCTGGAGCTGGTCAAGAAGGTTAAAGGCGGTGTTATTCCAAAACATATGCCGTAGTTAATCAGTTTTATATTGCAATATAATTGGTAAAGTTATCAATAAGATCTGGATTATCGATTTGAAATAAATAGAGTTTTATTGGACACGGTGTAAACACATATTTTACTACTGGATGTTAGTGGCCGCGCAAGAACAGATGATACAATAATATTTCCACGGTCTTATGAAAAAAAAAGAGAAAAGTGCATCGGATAAATTTTGCGAATGTGTTTGTTCACAAACTTACAGAAACTTAAAAAATTGTCAGCCACTGAGATTTGAACAATGCACCTTAAGATCGCAGGGCTATCCGGTACATGCAGTTGAATAGGCTAAAGGCGTATGAGAACCACATATTGTACAATAAACCTGTTCCTGTTTACCTCTTCGAACTAGCGTCACATGCTATGTGTGAAATAACGAGTGGCACGATCTTCAGGAAGTTTGTCCAACAAATTTTGCTTCGCCGACGTAGCACGTAACTTTGAGACGATGACGGATACGTACATCAGACTTTAGGCTGAAACATGTAGGATTGGGCTTGTTATTAATGCGTTGAAAACAAAATACATGAAGGGAAGAGGCTCACAAGACGACAATGTTAGCCTCTTACCACGACTTCAGATCAACGGTGCTGAAATTGCATCAGTTGCTGGGAGAACCTCCCATCGTACACATCGCTAAAATCGGTCGACTACGATGGGTTGGGCATGTCGTAAGAATGTCGCACGGCAGCCCTGTTAAAATGGTTCTCGAAAACGAACCAAGAAGAAGAGGCGTGCAACGAGCAAGGTGGATCGATCAAGTAGAAGGTGACCTGCGGACTCTCTGCAGACAGCGAGGCTGGCGAGGTACAGCCATGGACCGATTACAATGGAGATAACGTATGTGTATAGTAGAGGCCATACCGGCCATGGTCTGATTGCTAAGTTGGTAAGCTATGTGTGAAATTAAAAGCTTGCCTGTATACCCAGGTAACCAATAAACAGTTTCAAAGCGTCTTCACGGCAGCATATCAAGCAGTTAAGACACCTTAAATGCAACATTAATGCTACTTTTGGCCCAATATGTGGCAGCTTTAGTACAATGCTATGGTAATGCTTCATCAATGCTATTTTGCATTCAAAATGCTTATTACAGGCTACAAGCGATTAAATAGCATTTGAAATCCTAATATAATGCTTGCAGCATCAGAAATGCTGATTTAGGGTTGATTTACTGCATATTCTAATGCTTATTGGTTACCTGGGTAGGTTAAGAGAAAACATATATCATTAACCTGTGATTCTTTAACCTTAATTCTAACTGAGAAAGATGAGCAGTTTATCTCATATTCAATGTGAGACATTTTAGATTTGCGTGTAGTCAGCATTAGATATTAGAGTGCCAAATAGACTTTTTGAATTTCCAAAATGAAGCTTTGTCAGCTTAAAAAAAGTCCCCATGTCCCCATTAGTTCAATAGGACTTCGGACTTAAGTCAAAGTTAATTTTTTGACCCATGAAAAATTTTACAAGGGAGGGGTTTCCGAAATCGAAATTTTTAATTTGAAGCCAAATGTCTTAGAAATTCATGCAACGTCAAGATCTGCTGCTATCACAAAACAACTTATTTGAAAAAAAAATCGACCTTCTGGGAAAATTTTCAAGTTAGGCGAGTGAATTGAATTTGAAATAAAGGATTTGAATCAAGGCTGGGTCACTTTAAGTAGTGTCTACAAGCGTTGCAATGTTCTGGGTGTTCCCAATAGGTGCCGTTGTGTTGAGAGCCCAATTTTTCCTGGCAATCAGGCTACGCATTTTGGAAAGGTTGCTGGTTTTCTATTTCTAAAAGCTCAACTGTCAAAAGTATTCCTCATTGTTCCACGCATGTGGTACGTATTGAAAATCGAAGCTCCACAGTTATGTAACCTATTCGTCTAGTGTGTAAGTCATCGTGGCTGGCATAGTGTTCTTAGCGACTTACCTCTGATATGAATTGAATAGCTGAGACATTAAAAGAAATAAAGAAGGATTTTAATCTGTGATATTTTATTGCGGTGGCTCACTTGTATTCCATTAAGATGGTCATTTTTGTCAAAAAAAAATATCTAAGTTTGAATTAGATACTGAAAGTAATAGTATTTTAACATCTCTTCTTTTATCGTCGGCCATTGTAGGGTGACTCAGTTGATGTTTTATTATGGTGGTCCTTTAAAACAATTGAGAACTTTGATGAAAAAGGGAAGACAATAGTATTAATACATCTTCTGTGACATCGTAGGTCATTGTGAACATTTAATATGTGATATTCCATCAGGGTAGTCAAATCTTTTCCGTCGAAATCGAAATCGTCATAAAATATTAAAAAAAATTAAAAAAATGAGAACTTGAATAGGATATTGAGGACAAATGTATTTAAACATCTCTTATGTCATCGTTGATCACTGGTAACTTATAATATGTGATATTTAATTCGGGCGATTTCCTCACTTTGCATTAGGGTGGCCCTATGAGCTCGAATTTTAAAACAAAACAAAATATTTTCAACAAATCTAGCTGAATTTTGACTGAAAAGCTGGCCAAAAATGTTGCAGCCCTTTTTGTGTGTGAGGAATGTGACGATTATGTATGAAAACTAGTATTGTGTCTTAAAGGAAGAACTTTGCTTTTAGAGTTACATTGTAATCTTGATGTTTCATCCTGGAAGCTTTCTATGTTTCTACTGATGCTACAATATGTAATAGCTTTAGTGCAAATTGCGCAAGAATGAGAGAAAGTGAGAAAGAAAGAGAACAAAATAAGTTGAAAAGAAAGAAGTGTCTCTGTTATGCTTTTGATTCATTTAAATTTTAGGTTTTCTTTTTACCACTTTATTTTACCACCTTAACTTGACTACCCTAACACCTTCCTAACCACCATAATTTTTATTTATCAAACAATAACGCCAATTATGCCACATTGCAAACTGTCTTTGATTGCATCTTCGAAATCTGCCGTCGTGGTGTCTGCATGTTGAGGAACAATATTTGGTTCTGAAATCTGTTGTAATCTCAAATCACAAAACAAAATTAGTTACAGTACAGGGTGCGGCAGAAAATAATGCGAAAATTTGTTCTTTTTCTTTCAAATTCCATTTTCAACTAATTCAAGCAATAATAGCAACATTTTAGAGTGCAGTTATCTTTACAAAGTTCTTTAAACAAATTTATTCAATGTGTCCTCCATTTTTATTAATAACATCCTCGAGCCGACCCCAGAAGCCAGAGCATGCCTTTCGGACGTAGTCCTCCGACATTGACTGCCATGTGCGTGTTGGATCAGGTTGACTTCAGGGTTTTCACACTGGCGTGTGATGTTTTGCAGGCTCGTGCTTCAACATATGCCCAAATCAAATAATCCAACGGATTAAGATCTGGACTGCTAGGGGGCCACAAATCCTTCGGCCAAAACTTCATGTTATTGTTCAACCATTGTTGGGTTCGATTGTACGTGTGACAAGGCGCCCCATCCTGCTGTAGGACAACGTTTTGGTCCTCGGAGAAGTTGGTTTTCACGCATGGAAGCACTTGGTCCTTGAAAATACCGATATGCACTTCGGTATTGATTTTAACTCCAGCATCAATGAAAACAGGCGGCATTTTCAAACCGTTGGACACCACCTAGCTAAACATCATGACACCAGCCGAATGTTTGGTTTGAAATTTGAATTTCACTTTTTCCAGAACGTTCTCCATTTTCTGCGGTGAAATGAACCGGTCAGTGCGGCTGTTCGCCACAGCATCGATGCTGAAAAGCTTTTCGTCGGAGAACAAGATTAGCATTTTTTCCTTCTTCAACAAGGAAAGCAATCTAATGGAACGAGTCACTCGTAGTTCCTTGACCCGGTCTGTAATCAAGTGGCGTTTCACTCTGACTCTGGAAGATGCATGCAGGTCTTCTTTGATGACTCTCTGCATAAATTTCTCCGAAATATTGGCTTCCTTTGCAAGTTTTCTTATGGAACGCACCGGGTTGAGAGCAAGTTTTGCACGGATCGATTTGATCGATGAAATTAAACATAAACTAATACACTTTTGACAGAAATTAGTCACTAGCTACACGAATTAACCCAAGACTCAAGTTTGAACATTTTCGCATTATTTTCTGCCGCACCCTGTATTTTCGATAGAATCGTACATTGATCAACTTATTCCACTCAATTTAATTGAAGTGATCAATTTTCACAATGTCATCCCATTATTGCCAGCTAAAACTTTAATTGATTTTGAATTGCTTCTCGTTTTCAACAGTCGTTTGTTCCTGCTTCAGGTTCCACTTGATGATGGCCCAATATTTCCCGATTGTTCTGGAGGACGTCTTATTCTTAAACACCATTTGCCGGTATACCATACTACGGCCTTTTTATAGTAACCGAAGGAGGCCAAATCCAGCCCAAAAAGGACAAATCAATCGTGTTGCTTCAGGACACAAACTCAGCCTGTCAAACAAAAATATTTGTTTGAAAATGTCTACCGTTTCTTAGGTTTGAAAATGTCTGCCGCCATTCCCGTTTGTATTCTGCTTTACGTTAGTTTCGTCACTGATAACCACGCAATCAAACTCCGCCGGCATCGTCGTTTATTGCGTTTGAGTCTCATATTTAGGTCCTCCCTTAACTCAGTCGGCAAAGGCGCTGCTACAAAGTAAACACCATGCTGGAGGTGGCTGGGTCCGATTCCAGTGTTGGTCTAGGAATTTTTTTGTTAAGGCAAAATTTTTCAACTCCCTGGACATAGGGTATGATTGCACTTGCCACACAATCATACTCATGCAAAAATGGTACATGGCATCGAAAGCTCTCAATTCCCAATCTGTGGAAATCCATTTAGAACACTCAAGTTAAGAGCAAGCTTATAAGCTAATTGAGGAAGCAATACGGTTAAGGCCGACTTTTCTATTTGGGTGGGAAATTTTCTCGACTTTTCTGGGTTTTGAGGTTCATTGTGCTTGCCACATAATATGCAATTTCAAGCATTGTCGAATGCTCTCAATTAATAGCTGTGGAAATGCAATTGGAACACTCAGTTGAAAGCAAGCAATAAGCTTAATTTAGATGGAGTAAGTATGAAGATGAACTTTCTTGTAAGCCGGCTGCCTGGTTTGCTTTTAAGCTCGATGCATAAAGATTGGACTCGCAAAAAATGCGTCACCTTGTTTTGGGTGTAATCTCTTTATCGCGTAAGTAAAAATTAATGAAATTTTGGGTAATACTAGTTTAGAGTGTTATGTTTATGCTGTTTATCGCGATCTGTCAAGTTCTTTCCAAGATGCATTCGAAAAAGAAGAGCCACGCCAGCAAATCCGCAGTGATCGATCTTGAGCGCAGTGATCGATAATCTTGGCCAGTCGCACAGATGGATCGGTAAAAGGTTTGGAATCCACCATTCCACCGTGTCCCGCGTTGTGAAGATGTTCCAGGAGACGAAGACCATCGAGCGGTATGCTGGAAGCGGCCGAAAACTTAAAACAGAATACCCACATGAATTCGCGGAAGATAAGGCAGTACTTTAAGAATAACCCAAACCTTTCTACCCGAGACGTGGCCAAAAAGGTCAATTCAATTAAGCGGGCTGGGCTACGTGTTTTAAGGTCAAAAGGCGCCAAAACCGGACTGACAAGCAAAACACGGTAGCCAAATTGCGTGCGTGGAAGCTGTTTCGTGAGTGGCTGGTCAAGCCAGGCTGTCTCGTCATGAACGACGAAACATATATCAAGGCGGACAACAAACAAATCCCCGGCCTAGAGTTTTTTGTCAGTACGTCCCGCATGGAGGTTCCGGAAAAGTTCCGGAAGAAAAAGATGGACAAATTCGCGAAGAAGTACCTGTTGTGGCAGGCGATCTGGCTAGTGCGGACGGTACAGCAAGCCGTTCGTTACAACCGGCACCATAAACGGGCAGCTTTATCAAGAGGAATGCTTGCAGAAGCGCTTGCTGCCCTTCCTCCGCTCTCACCGTGGTCCCACGCTGGTCTGGCCGATCTCGCTTCGTGCAATTACGCCAAGCCTGTAATAGATTGGTACGAAGCGAAGGGCGTTAATGTGGTCCCGAAGGAGGCGAACCCGCCAATACACCAGAACTTCGTCCGATCGAAAAATTTTGGGCGATAAAGAAGAAGAAGTTGGAGACAAGCTGGAAAAACATTCAAAAAGCGATGAAGCTTTTGAAGAAAACTGGGAGAAATTGTGTAAGGAAGATGAACAAAGATTCGCCCAAGATCTCCTGAGCAGTGTAAAGAGAAATGTACAAGCATTCAGCTTGGGGGAAGAAATTCAATAAATAAATTATGTCAATACATAGCTATTATATAGTCAAATAATCTCTTAAAATTTGAGAAGTATCCGATTTAAAATGAATTTTTGGTGATCATTTTTGTAGTCCGAGTCCAGTCTTTCGTTGTTAATGACCCTCCCAGTATTTCATCGATTGTTATTTTGGAAGGAAAAGATGAAATTCCGCGTGAAGCCGCTGGCCACTCCTTTTTGGTAGTTGTTAAGATTGTTGGTTTTAAAACAAACGTCTTCTGAACATTTTTATAGCGTTGTAAACCTTTGACCTTTTTATATTTTGCTAACTAGGTGTGCCAGTAATTCGGAATTTTAAAATGCACAAGCATCACAATTGTTTGGACGCTATTTTGATAACTGAAAAACAAATTTCAGCAGAAGCATCATCCTGTTTGTGCCTATAGACTGTTCCAGAACACACTTTCAAAATAACAAAAAAGTCATGTTTTTTTAGTTGTAATAATTTTATTTGGCAAATCATATTTGTTTTTGTGTTTTATATGATATTATACTCTCGTTTAATCAAAATATTTAATCATAGACACGACTCCTAACTTTTCCTCGAACATGACCTATTAGCACAGTGGTACTTCCTACCATTTTGAACACTTTTGCCTAATCTTTTTAGAATTTCCGGATGTCGTCCGCTGGTTTTATGAATTTTCAAAGCTTTACTTTGGTTAAAGCTCAAAAAGTCTTGATTAACCATGCCTCCTGCCAGTTCGGCGGATTCATGTCTTTCGGCACGAAACATACATTTTGACTTTTGTTCCATTCTTAAAGCGTTCTTTGCGTAATGACATGATGGCAAATCAAGCCAAAACACTACTTGACCTTTGTTCTGTCTGATCATCGCTTCTGGGGATATTCTTTAACGTATTTCTGAGTGTTCATCGTCTCCGTTGTGAGATACGGACTAGATGTTTTACCACACTCGCAAATTGCCGGCCAAACCATAACCTTCATACCAAATTTTTCGGTAAAAATAGCCTTATCCGTTTCGGGGATGTCTTTACGGGCACGTGGTTTCACGGACGCGGCCTGTTTTGGGTTCCCTTTGGGTTTTTTCTACTTCTGGTATGTTTTAAGCCCAAGTCTTTCTTTGGCACGCATGACGTTACTCGACGAGGTCCGTAGATTTTTCACAACATCCCGAACGAAAGTCGCTGGTTTTCGCTTGTAGGCATCCTTGATCGTTTTATCGATATCCGGACTAACAGGACCGGATTTCCGACCACTCTTCGGCGCATCTTCAAACGTACACTATTCTCTATATATTTGATGCTATGTCATTCAGAAATGTGCAAACAAAAGGATGCAGGCAAAACATGTTGAAATATTTCAGTATATTCAAAGTGACCGTTCAAATAAGGTGTGCTTATACTTTCTGGAACAGTCGTTATAAGGAAGGATGTAAGGGTGTTTTCTATGCACGACTAGGAGAAATGCGTCGACCGAATTGCGATAGTAGCAAGTAAATTGCAGCCGTCAAATTTTGCATGTGAGACGTCAAAATTTTAAAGTGACGATACAAATTGGCCACAAAGTAACCATCGTTGACTATTGAAGCGACTTTAAGCTTAATCGAGCAGACTTAGGTAAGTATATTGAAATTCATTACGTTGCTTGGAAAACAGTGCAAAAAAATAACGCCTTCCATACCTGATTATTAAGTTAAGAAAAATTGACGTTGTTTATATTTTTGCACACCTCTATTGCAATTACGAACTCTTCTCATTAGGCTATGATAATCAGACACAAATTGCGGATTCGATTTAGATTATCATTAACTCTCTGACTGTCCGTGGTCAGAAACTCGGTCAATATGTCAGTGGTTGATTCGTCGTTCAGTTATCTTGCACTTGGTGCTCACTAGAACGTATGGGTGAAAAAATAGGTTGTGCAGCCTAATTTGTTGAATTTACAGTATTTTTAATTGCACTAAAAGTGTTGAATTGACAAAGTTTGTTGATGTTGTGAATAACATTAAAATTATTAAAATAAAGAGGAAAGAATGAACCTACCTTCTATCACTCATAACTAAGGGCATGACATCAACAAAAGCTTCAAATGATAGTAGTAATCCTCGAGCCGTTAAGTAATCTTAACAACCACTTTAAAGTTGTGCCTTTGCCGCTGCAAGCACACATGAACAAAGTTTCAAATCTATTTCACACCATATGCCAATAGCTAAAAGCAACTGTCTCCAAAAGCAGAGCAGTGCACCTTGCTTGTATGTATCTATCTAGTACGGCAGCGGAATCTCTCAGTCACATATGCACAGCACGACCCAAAACGAGAAAAGTCCTCACCGACAGTTAAGAGAGCCAGCGCTCATTGCCCTCTCGTGTCTACTCACATATGAACAACCGTTGTGCCAAGGAAATGTACAGCTCTGAACGTCATCAACGGGCAGAAGCCAAAGGGAAAAGTTCTCACGTTCCAGTAATTAAAGTATATTAAAACAACACAAAACTTGCCAAAATTCAACCTCCCTCTCCTCTGTTCTCTGATTCCGGCGATGCAGGTCATGTGTGCATTTGTACGATACAAGCGATATGTATGTACCAGGCAACAGTTTAGTCAGCATCTCCTTCTGTGAAATTGCAATGTGCCGAATTGTTTTGAAGCAGCTGTGGATATTCGAAATTTAATTAGAGACACAGTGTTCGGTCAACTATTGCACAAGATTACGACTGATGTTGACCTTGTTCCACCCTTTGTTATGTATAACTAGTTATAAAACTAATAATCGGTTTGGTTTGATGTTTAAATTGTTATATAGGCTAAAAAGCATAAGTAGGCAAAACTGTGAAGAAAATATTTTGTTGTGCATGTGTTAGTCGTATTCTGAAGATATACTTATAGGATCCTTAATTGATACTTCAATCACATGTATATTTCTATGCATTTGATTTTCACAGAGTGGACAATAGTAGAATATTGAAAAACATTTACGAATAATGCATGACATTCATGATAAAACATTAGAAAACAATATAAGAGCAGTTCCATAGCGATTCGCAAATCGTATTTTCATTGTATTCTTTGATGTGTTTGGAATTTAGCATAAACGTTCCTTATGAGTTTGGTCACTTGACATCACAATTCGGTACCAAAATTTGGCATCATCAGTTAATAATTTTTATATCTTTATAATCTTTTGAGAAGGGCGTTTAGCAAAATGACTGGTTTGACTGAACAAAATTATAGCTCGAGAATGATTTGCTTGATCAATTTGACGTCTTCAGCAAAGTAATTGATAATGGAAAAAACTATACAGAAAAAGAAAGTACACTGTAAAAAAAACCCATTTATATATTTATAAAAACAATACATTTAGAAAAAAATCTTCCGATCAAAGAAAACGGATTGCGCACAAACGGTGCACCGTCAGTGATATTACAAACAGAAAACCAGCAATGAAAGAAGCTGTGAGCGTCGAAGCAGTTTAAACCGCATTACGGATTCCCCGAGACGGGATAGAAAACTCGCTCCCGCTGATCCTACAATCAATAGAACGGTAGAGGACAATTTCAAGCGTTATCCTTAAGCATCTGTCCGTGATGTGGGGAAAAAGCTAAGGACTTCGGTGACTAATGTTATGCATGCCAAAGGGAGAATGGGCCTGTAGACGCGCTGGAAGCAAAACCAGCCAAAACGAAGCACCAAACAGGCTGAATCTGTCAAACCAAGGCCTTCGAAAGCTGTACGACAAATTGCTGATCAATAAATCGGGCTAAGTTATCATGGACGATGAAAACTAGATAAAATTTGATTATAAAAGTACAAAAGGAACAATGTCGTATTTGTACCAAAGGAGCTGAATCCACCAAACTGCCCTGAGACTCGCACTCATCAAAACTTTCTGGGCTTTGACGAAGATGAATAAATGGGAAGAAGGAAAGAAAACATTGTTATTTACTATTTTTGAGAATAAAATTATCGAATATCACAGTATGGTCTTTTTTATTTGAGAGGAAAATTGTATTTATATTTTTTGGAATAGTCTTTTAAAAATACATCAGACATAATATCGATTCAACCAAGTTCGCCAAAGATAAGTATGAATTTAAAATTTTTATTATGGAACTTCAGTAGACTTTGTTTTTAAGTTTTTCTGTAAAGCTAAAACATGACGTTCTATTAGGTACACATAGTACCTCAAACATACCAAACAGTACGTTCAAGCATATTTTGCTCATTGTCACGAGAAGAATGAGTTTTGTCTCATACGACTTTGTTCTACAAATTTCGAAATAGTGCACCTAAAATTAGCCAAGCAATAATATGTGATCGACAGAGTAAACGTTTTATTTCAAGTTTTGTTATGAAACTTACAATTATATCAATAATAATGAGTGTTTTGGAAGTTGTGTATATCCACTCCAGAGTAATGAAGAAAAGCACCGAAAGCGGGAATGCGGGAAACTGGCAAATAATGATTATAAAAAGTAAAGGACAAATGCACATCGGTAGTTTTTTCCAGTTTTGTAAGTAATGGGCATGTGCAAGAAAGAAAGAGAGAGAAAGAGAGAGAAGAGAAAG